>BJKM01001434.1:0-39672 GCA_015082035.1 Chaenogobius annularis | reverse complement strand
AAATACTGCTTCAAATACTGCTTCAAATACTACTTTCAAATACTGCTTCAAATACTACTGCAAATACTGCTTTACTAAAATACTGCGTCAAAATACTGTAAATACTACTGCAAATACTGCTTCAATACTACTGCTTCAAATACTGCTTCAAATACTACTGCAATACTGCTTCAAATACTGCTTCAAATACTCTTCAAATACTACTGCAAATATTGCTTCAAATACTGCTTCAAATACTACTGCAAATACTGCTTCATATACTACTGCAAAATATTGCTTCAAATACTGCTTCAAATACTACTGCAAATACTGCTTCAAATACACTGCAAATACTGCTTCAAACACTACAGCAAATACTGCTTCAAAATACTGCTTCAAAGACTACTGCAAATACTACTTCAAATATTGCTTCAAATACTGCTTCAATACTACTGCAAATACTGCTTCAAACACTACAGCAAATACTGCTTCAAAATACTGCTTCAAATACTACTGCAAATACTACTTCAAATATTGCTTCAAATACTGCTTCAAATACTACTGCAAATACTGCTTCAAATACTACTGCAAATACTACTTCAAATACAAATACTGCTTCAAATCTAAATACTGCTCGCAAAATACTGCTTCGCTTTCATATATCAAACTACTGCAAATATGCTCAAATACTACTGCAAAATACTGCTTCAATATACTGCTTCTACTGCAAAATATTACTGCTTCAAATACTGCTTCAAATACAAATACTCTACTGCAATATACTGCAAATACTGCTTCAAATACTTCAAAACTACTGCAAATACTGCTTCAAATACTACTGCAAATACTGCTTCAATATACTGCTACTACTGCAAAATACTGCTTGGCTGTTCAAATACTGCTTCAAATACTACTGCAAATCGCTTCAAACACTACTGCAAATACTGCTTCAAAATACTACTCAAATACTACTTCAAATACTGCTTCAAATGCTACTTCAAATACTGCTGCAAATATTGCTTCAAATACTGCTTCAAATACTACTGCAAATACTGCTTCAAATACTACTGCAAATACTGCTTCAAAATACTGCTTCAAATACTACTGTAAATACAACTTCAAATACTGCTTCGAACTGCTTCAAATACTGCTTCGAATACTATTTCATATACTGCTTCAAATACTACTTCAAATACTGCTTCAAATACTGCTTCAAATGCTACTGCAAATCAAATACTGCTTCGAATACTATTTCATATACTGCTTCAAATACTACTGCAAATACTGCTTAAAATACTACTTCGAATACTGCTTCAAATACTTGCTTCCAAATACTTCAAATACTGCTTCAAATACTTTTGCAAATACTGCTTGAAATACTGCTACTGCAAAATACTACTGGCTTCAAATACTGCTTCAAATACTACTGCAAATACTGCTTCAAAATACTACTGCAAATACTACTTCAAATATTGCTTTCAAATACTGCTTCAAATACTACTGCAAATTACTGCTTCGATACTACGTAAATACTACTGCATATATACAATACTACAAATACTACTACTGCAAATACTGCTTCAAATACTTCTTCAAATACTGCTTCTTCAAATACTGCTTCAAATACTGCTTCAAATACTGCAAATACAAATACGCAAATACTGCAGAATACTACTGCAAATACTGCTTAAAATACTCTGCAAACACGACTGCAAATACTGCTTAAATACTGCTTCAAATACTACTCAATATACTGCTACTGCAAATACTGCAAATACAAATACTGCTTCAAATACTGACTCAAATACTACTGCAAATACTGCTTCAAATACTAAAATACTGCTTGCAAAAACTGCTTCAAATACTGCTTCAAACTATACTGCTACTCAAATCTGCTTCAAATACTTACTGCCAAATATTGCTTCAAATACTGATACTGCAAATACAATACTACTGCAAATACTGCTTCAAAATACTGCTTCAAATACTACTTAAATACAACTTCAAATACTGCTTCGAACTGCTTCAAATACTGCTCGAATACTATTTCATATACTGCTTCAAATACTACTTCAAAACTGCTTCAATACTGCTTCAAATGCCTACTTCAAATACTGCTGTAAATACAACTTCAAATACTGCTTGCTATACAATACTGCTTCAAAACTACTGCAAATACTGCTTAAAATACTACTTCAAATACTGGCAAATACTGGCTTCAAATACTGCAAATACTGCTTCGAATTCAATACTGCTTCAAATACTGCTCAAATACTACTGCAATACTACTGCAAAATACTACTGCAAATACTACTTCAAATACTACTGCAAATAATACTGCTTCAAATACTACTGCAAATACTAGCAAATACTCTTCAAAATACTGCTACTGCAAATACTGCTTCAAATACTACTGCAAATACTACTTCACTACTCAAATACTTCAAATCTGCTTCAAAATACCTTGCAAATACTACTGCAAATACGCTTCTGCTTCAATACTACTGCAAATACTGCTTCAAATATACTGCTTCAAATACTACTGCAAATACTGCTTCAAATACTACTGGCAAATACTACTTCAATACTACTTCAAATACTGCTTCAAATACCACTGCAAATACTACTTCAAATACTGCTTCAAATACTGCAAATACTACTCAAATACTGCAAATACTGCAAATACTGCTGCAAATAGTACTGCAAATACTACTTCAAATACTACAGCAAATACTGCTTCAAATACTACTGCAAATACTACTTCAAATACTACTTCAAATACTACTTCAAATACTGCTTCACTGAATGTGCTGATACAGTATCGACATTGCGGGTCTCATATTGCGGGTCTCATATTGCGGGTCTCATATCGCAGGACTAATATCGCGGCGCAGACGTACCTGGGTCATTGGCGTCGGTCTCCGCGGCGACAAGCTCGGTGCACTCGGACAGAGAATGTTCCAGACAGAGCTGAAGGAACCGCGCCTGAGTCCGGCTCACTCTCTTCAGCAGCGACAACAGCGCCACCGTCTGTTCACACTCATTCCAGCCTTTGAACCAGCCGGCCAGTACGGACACCTGGTCACGGAACATCATGGCCCGAGGGAGAACGCCCGGGAACACAGGGTGAACAGAGGGAGAACGCCCCGGGAACAGAAGGCGAACGTCCAGGAACAGAGAGAGAACGCCCACGAAGACGAGAACAGAGGGGAAACGCCCGTAAACAGAGGGAGAACGCCCGGGAACAGAGGGAAAATGCACCGGGAACAGAGGGAGAACGCTTGGAAACAGAGAGAACGCCTAGGAAGACGAGAACAGAGGGAGAACGCCCCGGGAACAGAAGGCGAATGTCCAGGAACAGAGGGAGAACGCCCGGGAACAGAGAGAGAACGCCCGGGAACAGAGAGAGAACAGAGGGAGAACAAAGGGAGAACGCCACAGGACCGTTGACAAAAGTCAGTCTAAACCAATGATCCAAAAGTCCAGGACAAAAACACTGCACACAAAAAATACCAGTTCCAAAATATTGACTAAAAAAAGTCTTTCCACAAAAGTTGGAGAAATCCAGACGACAAAACTCCAGAGAATCCACGTAAAAAATATGTTACAAAATCTAAAATGTTATAAAAATAAATTTGCACAAAAGTCAACGCAGACTCGAAACAGTGTTTACGAAACACAGTTTTCAGAAAAACGCTTAAAAAAACAACTCCACAAGAGTCAAAAACACAAAAAATACTTTTCAAATACGTCGCGCCAAAAACTTGAAATAAGAACAGCGTTTTCGGAGTTTAAAGCGTTTTCCAAAACGAACCCTGAAAAAACTAAAAAAGTAAATCATGAAAAAATGATCCTCAAAAACGTTGCACAAAATGACATTAAAGTGCATCGGGAAATGAACCATGACAAGAGTGTTCTGTAGGGTGGTCTCCAGGCGGTCTTTAAGTGGTCTTCAGGCGGTCTTCAGGGGGTCTTTAGGCAGTTTTTAAACGGTCTTCAGGCGGCCTTTAGGTGGTCCTTAGGTGGTCTTCAGGGGGTCTTTAGGGGGTCTTTAAACGGTCTTCAGGTGGTCTTTAGGGGGTCCTTAGGTGGTCTTCAGGCGGTCTTTAGGCGGTCTTTAGGTGGTCTTCAGGGGGTCTTTAGGGGGTCTTTAAACGGTCTTCAGGCGGTCTTTAGGTGGTCTTCAGGCGGTCCTTAAGTGGTCTTCAGGCGGTCTTCAGGCGGTCTTTAAACGGTCTTCAGGCGGTCTTTAGGTGGTCCTTAGGTGGTCTTCAGGGGGTCTTTAGGGGGTCTTTAAACGGTCTTCAGGTGGTCTTTAGGGGGTCCTTAGGTGGTCTTCAGGCGGTCTTTAGGTGGTCTTCAGGGGGTCTTCAGGCGGTCTTCAGGGGGTCTTCAGGGTCTTTAAGCGGTCTTCAGGCGGGGTCTTCAGCGGTTCGGGTCTTCAGGGTGTCTTCAGGCGGGTCTTGACGGGCTTCAGCGGTCTTCAGGCGTCTTTAAAGCGGTCTTGCAGGCGTCTTCCAAGGCGGTCTTCAGCGGTCTTCAGGCGTCTTCAGATGGAGGTGGACAGAGCAGAGGTGTTGTGGGATTCATGTTGGCTTCTGAAACACAAACAAAAAACAAAAGAGCAGCTGAAGATCCAAATTTGATCATTTTCCAATTCTGTCTTGACATTCTGATATGGTAATGTAATGGATGAGAGTAAGAAGTAACTCTTGAAGTACTTTTGTATATTGCTACATTCAAGAAGCGGAGTTAACGCTACAGCATTCAATATATTTTGTAAGTCGTAATATGTTTTGTATCAATATATCGTACTTAAAAAGTGCTTTAAAATAGAATGCAAATATTATCCTGAAAAGAATATTTCTCTCATGGTAAAATTTAACCCTAAAAGACTAAAAACACAGACTAAAAACACATTATAACAAAGTGGCAATTCAAAATAGAGCTTTTGATTGCTGGACGTTGAACGCTAAAATAATGGTTTGTTTCAAAAGAGGAAAGTTAAACTTTAAACCCAATTCAGACCTGGTTCAGACACGTTTCAGACCCAGTTCAGACCTGGTTTAGTCCTGGTTCAGACCTGGTTTTAGTCCTGGTTCAGTTTAGTCCTGGTTTAGTCCTGGCAGTCCTGGTTTAGTCCTGGTTAACCTGGTTCAGTCCTGTCCTGGTTAGTCCTGGTTCAGTCCTGGTTTAGTCCTGGTTTAGTCCTGTTTAGTCCTGGTTCAAAGTCCTGGTTCAGTCCTGGTTCAGTCCTGGTTAGTCCTGGTTTAGTCCTGGTTTAGTCCCTGGTTCCTGGTTCAGTCCTGGTTCAGTCCTGGTTTAGTCCTGGTTCAACCTGGTTCAGTCTGGTTTAGTCCTGGTTCAACCTGGTTCAGTCCTGGTTAGTCCTGGTTTAGTCCTGGTTTAGTCCTGTTCAGACCCTTATCCAGTCTGGACGTCCTGTTTAAGTCCCGTTCTACCTGGTTTAGTCCTGGTTCAACCTGGTTTAGTCCTGGTTCATTCGTTTAGTTTCAGACTGGTTTAAGAGGAAAGTCCTGGTTCAGTAGTCCTGGTTTAACTGGTTAGTCCTGGTTCAAACCCTGGTTTAGTCCTGGTTTAGACCTGGTTTAGTCCTGGTTAGTCCTGGACCTGGTTTAGTCCTGTCAGTCCTGGACTGGTCCTGGTTCAGTCCGTTAGTCCTTTCACCTGGTTCAGTCCTGGTTCCTGGTTCCTAGTCCTGGTTTAGTCCTGGTTATCCTGGTTCAGGTTCACCTGGTCCTGGTTCAGTCTGGTTCAGTCCTGGTTCAGTCCTGGTTTCAGTCCTGGTTTAGTTGTCCTGGTTCAGACCTGGTTCCTGGTTAGTCCTGGTTTAGTCTGGTTCAGTCCTGGTTTAGTCCTGGTTTAGTCCTGGTTTAGTCCTGGTTTCCTGTTACGACCTGGTTCAGTCCTGTTTAGTCCTGGTTTAGTCCTGGTTCAGTCCTGTTTAGTCCTGGTTTAGTCCTGGTCCTGTTTAGTCCTTTATCCTGGTTCAGTCCCGGTTCAGTCCCGGTTCATCCTGGTTTGTCCTGTTCAGTCTGGTTTAGTCCTGGTTTAGTCCTGGTTCAGTCCTGGTTCAGTCCTGGTTTATCCTGGTTCAGTCCTGTTCAGTCTGGTTCAGTCTGGTAGTCCTGGTTTAGTCCTGGTTAGTCCTGGTTCTGGTTTAGTCCTGTTTAGTCCTGTTATCCTGGTTCTGGTTTAGTCCTGGTTCAGTCCTGTTTAGTCTGGTTTCTCTGGTTTTCTGGTCCTTCAGTCCTGGTCCAGTCCTGGTTTAGTCCTGGTTTCAGACCTGGTTCTGTTTAGTCCTTACGAGTCCTGGTTCAGTCCTGGTCAGAACCTGTTTAGTTTAGTCCTGGTTTAGTCGGTTCAGTCCCTGGTTCAGACCTGGTTTAGTCCTGGTCAGTCCTGGTTCAGTCCTGGTTTAGGTCCTGGTTTTAGTCCTGGTTACGAGTCCTGGTTTCAGTCCTGGTTTAGTCCTGGTTAGTCTGGTTTAGTCCTGGTTTAGTCCTGGTCAGTCTGGTTTAGTCCTGGTTTAGTCTGGTTCAGTCCTGGTTCAGTCCTGGTTTATCCTGGTTCAGTCCTGGTTCAGTCCCTGGTTAGTTTCATGCTTCAGAGTCCTGGTTTAGTCTGGTTTAGTCCTGGTTTCAACCTGGTTAGTCCTCGTTAGTCCTGGGTTTCAGTCCTGGTTCAGTCACTGGTTTAGTCACCGTTCAGTCCTGTTTCAGTCTGGTTTAAGTCTGGTTAGTCCTGGTGTCCTGGTTAGTCCTGTTCAGACCTGGTTTAGTCCTGGTTCAGTCCTGGTTCAGTCCTGTAGTCCTGGTTCAGACCTGGTTAGTCCTGCGTTTAGTTGGTCAGTCCTGGTTCAGTCCTGGTTCAGGACCTGGTTTAGTCCTGGTTTAGTCCTGCGTTCTGGTTTAGTCCTGGTTTAGTAGTCCTGGTTCAGTCTGGTTTCAGTTTAGTCCTGGTTTCTGGTTTAGTCCTGGACCTGGTTTAGTCTGGTTTAGTCCTGGTTCAGTCCTGGTTTAGTCCTGGTCCTGGTTCAGTCCTGTTTAGTCCTGTTTAGTCCTGGTTTTCCAGTCCTGGTTTTAGTCCTGGTTTAGCCTGGTTTCAGTCCTGGTTTAGTCCTGGTTTACTGTTCCTGGTTTAGTCCTGGTTCAGTCCTGGTTTAAGTTCCTGGTTTCAGTCCTGGTTTCAGTCCTGGTTCAGATCCTGGTTAGTCCTGCGTTTAGTCCTGGTTTAGTCCTGGTTCAGTCCTGTTTTAGTCCTGGTTCAGTCCTGAGTTAGTCCTGGTTTAGTCCTGGTTTAGTCCTGGTTCAGACCTGGTTCAGTCCTGGTTTAGTCCTGGTTCAGCCCTGGTTTTAGTCCTTGTTTAGTCCTGTGTTCAGTCCTGGTTTAGTCCTGGTGTCAGTCCTGGTTAGTCCTGGTCAGACCTGGTTTAGTCCTGGTTTAGTCCTGGTTTAGTCTGGTTTAGTCTGGTTTAGTCTGGTTTAGTCCTGGTTTAGTCCTGGTTCTGGAGCTTGTTACTGTGGCATTCATCGCTGAGACCAAAATAAAGAGCCACAAATCTAAAAATACAACAGGACGAAAGACTCCACACTCTAAGGCCGCAATACACACAATACTACACACTATACTACACGCAAGTACTACACACAAACACACAATACTACACACTATACTACACGCAAGTACTACACCACAAGTACTACTACTGCAATACAACACACAATACTACACACAATTACTACTACTGCAATACAACACACAATATACACACAATACTACATACAAGTACCACACACAAATACTACTACAGCAATACTAAACTCAATACTACACACAAAATACTACTACACACAAGTACTACACACAAGTAGTACTGCTACTGTAATACTACACACAATACTATACATAAAAGTACTGACTACAATTACTACAGCACAATACTACACACAAGTACTACTACTGCAATACTACACACAATACTACACACAAGTACTACTACCGCGCATGAATACTACACACAGTACTACACACAAGTACTACTACTACTGCAATACTACACACAAGTACTACACACAAGTACTACTACTGCAATACTTACACACAATCCTACACACAAGTTACTACTACTCAATACTACACACAAGTACTACTCCTGCAATACTATACACAAGTACTACACACAAGTACTACTACTGATACCCAAGTGTACTACACACAGAGTACTACTACTTGCAATACTAACACAAGTCTACGCACAAGTACACACTGCAAACACACAATCCTACACACAAGTACTACTACTGCAATACTACACACAAGTACTACTCCTGCAATACTATACACAAGTACTACACACAAGTACTACTACTGCAATACTACACACAAGTGCTACGCACAAGTACTACTACTGCAATACTACACACAAGTACAACACACAATTGCTACACACAATAGTCCAGACAAGTAGTACTACTGCAATACTACACACAAGTACTACACACAAGTACTACTACTGCGATACTACACACAAGTACTATACACAAGTACTACTACTGCAATACAACACACAAGTACAACACACAAGTACTACACACAATAGTACAGACAAGTACTACTACTGCAATACTACACACAAGTACTATTCACAAGTACTACACACAAGTACTACTACTGCAATAATACACACAATACTACGAACAACTACTACAATACTACACACAATACTACACACAAGTACTACACACAATACTACACACAAGTACTACACACAATACTACACACAAGTACTACACACAAGTACTACACACAATACTACACACAAGTACTACACACAATACTACACACAAGTACTACACACAAGTACTACACACAATACTACACACAAGTACTACACACAAGTACTACACACAATACTACACACAAGTACTACTACTGCTTTTAGAATACTACACCTTTACTATAAAACTGTCTAAACTAAATTTGAACTCATCACCTAAAGCTTAGTCCCGGTTTAGTCCCGGTTTAGACCCGGTTTAGCCCTGGTTTAGTCCCGGTTTAGACCCGGTTTAGTCCCAGTTTAGACCCCTTTTAGACCCGGTTTAGTCCCAGTTTAGACCCGGTTTAGACCCGGACCCTCCCTGTCTGATTCTGTTCTTCCCGGAACGTGGAAGTGTGTCCGGGAGCGGCGTGGATTTGAGGAGGCACCGGGGCCCCGGGGGCCCGGGGCCGGAGCCCGGAGGCCCGGAGGCCAGGGCCGGACTCTTTGGATCCGCTGCTCCGTAAAGACGAGCTAAAGTTTCCAAATGTTCCCGTACAGTCTCGTCCCGGGCCGGTGGGTCACGCTCTGCTCGAGTCATTCGGTTCAAAAGTGTCTCCGTGGTTTCTCACCTCCAGCGGCGGCGGGGCGGTGGCGGACTCTCTGCGGGAAACAGGCTCATGTCCTCGGGCAGCGGGGCCCCGTCACTCCCGGCCTGGGCTCCTCCTGCTGCTCCATCTCTGACCGACTTTCCCTCAGAGTCTCCCGGACAAACCCCTCCCGCGGCGGGACACGGGCGCGTGAGGGCGGGCGGATCCGGGCTGCGCCTTCACAATAAACCCCGGTGTTCACGGATCAACGGAGAGTGAGATGTTCAAGACGTGAGGCTTGTTTGAGGCTTTCAAAACGCTTTCATGTTTACACTGAATCCTGCCGGCAGAGGGCGCAAGGACCGCGTGTTTGTGGTGAAGCTGGTTGGATATTGCACATTCCACAGATATTTGTTCTTTAACAAATTACTTGACATGAAAAAGAAGTGAATACAAATATATGGAACAAAGATATAATCTTAGTCTTCTCAATGAGCCACAGTTTGTACAAATGAAGACAAAGGACTTTGAGACGTTTGAAGAGGAAAACCACAATGTGAAGTTTCTCCAGCCGTTCTCTGGGCTGCAGCTAAGGCCGTTTGGAGGGGAGGCAGCGTCATTGCTGTCGCCTCAGACAAAAAGAAACAAAGGCAGAACAAACTGAAGCTGTTGAAGGCTGAACATGTGGAAAACAAGGATCCTCAAATGTTAAAGGTCATTAAGAAGACAAGTGTGAGATTAATGACCTGAACTCACAGGAAATAATAATTAATGAACTTCACCTCACAATTATTAGGCTCGGAAGCTTAGAAAACAACAGCCAGAAAGAACCATTTAATACAGAGAGAAAGATAATGTCATTTTTAACCAATACAAGACAAATACAATCAACGTTTGAATCCTTTTAAAAAAGTTTTTCACCAACATATCAGGAAACAAAGAAGAAGAAATACACATTTTTTGGACCACTCAATTTACCCGCCATGACCGAAGAGCACAAAACAAAAAATTAAGGGCTGAAAAAACAACTACTGAAATTGCAATCAAAAGACCAGACCAATAAATCTCCAGGAGCGATGGGACCACCTCAGAGTGGTCTAAAGCTCTAAAGACACACTTACTCCTTTGCTTTTAACAACTTTAAACTGGGGCCCGTTTCTTCTGCCGTTTGTTCTGCCATCTTTTTGTTCTGAGGCGACAGCAATGACGCTGCCCCTCCAAACGGCCTTAGCTGCAGCCCAGAGAACGGCTGGAGAGAAACTTCACATTGTGGTTTTCCTCTTCAAACGTCTCAAAGTCCTTTGTCTTCATTTGTACAAACTGTGGCTCATTGAGTCGACGAGGCGTTACATCTCCAAGTGTGTTTTGTGTTCCTGTTCCAGATCTACAGTGATGTTCAACAGGACCATGAGCACTTAGATCTATTGGACCTGTGTCGGCCTCTGTAGTTTGGACCTGACTCTGTTGAACCTTAAAGTAGTCTCTTCTAGTCCAGGACCTTCTTGTGGGTGTAACATGAGTATGTTGGAGACATTTAGGATTCATCTCTCTCCAGATATCTATCAGCCCGACATCATGTATTCATTTACTAAATGTATTTATAGTTTCACCAGAACTTCGTGAGCTCGAGACGTCCTGTGCCGCTGGAACATGTCAGTTCCAGTCTCTGCCACAGGGTTCCTCAGAGCATCAGATCCACAGCTTCAGAATTAGAAAGTGAGGTCGCCTCCTGGTGGAGCATATGCATTTATCAAAGTAAACACACTTCCATGAATAGTCCCTTTAACCAGTAAATATGACATCTTTATCTTGCTTGTGTTCAAAACTCTGTTCAAAGGCTCAATTATGGCCACGCCCCCTCTTATGTTTGCCCCTGTGTGAGGAATAATTTTTTAAGTTCTAAGTCGTTTAAATGGGTTTGTTGTAGGTAAATGATATAATTCTCTCTTTCTCATCTTTGTCAGTGTCTTTGAGCGTTTAATTGGCCCTAATGTCATTAACATTAAAACATGCTGTTCGTAACCTTTCAGAGCCCCATTTATTAAACATGTTGAAATCCTTCTTGTAAATGTGCGTTTGTTCCACAGCTCTTTGGTCAACACAACACACAAACACAGGAACCACAACAACAGAACACAATGGCCACAAACATGAGCCCACAGACTGATCCAAGAACAGAACCAGAGGGTGAGCCAAAAACATGCAAAGAGCCCACGACTGATCCAAGAACAGACCAGAGGGTGGAGCCAAAAACATGCAAAGAGCCCACAGACTGATCCAAGAACAGACCAGAGGGTGGAGCCAAAAACATGCAAAGAAGCCCACAGACTGATCCAAGAACAGACCAGAGGGTGGAGCCAAAAACATGCAATGAGCCCACAGACTGATCCAAGAAACAGACCAGAGAGGTGGAGCAAAAACATGCAAGAGGCCCACAGACTGATCCAAGAACAGACCAGAGGGTGGAGCCAAAAACATGCAAAGAGCCCACAGACTGATCCAAGAACAGACCAGAGGGTGGAGCCAAAAACATGCAAAGAGCCCACAGACTGATCCAAAAACAGACCAGAGGGTGGAGCCAACATTTTCTTCTGTCAGGCGGAATTACTCTTTTGAGCAAAATTTTGCGTTTCTTGACCACTCCCACACAGTATATCATTGAAAAGAGTCGTGGGGCTCGTTTGATCTGGACTGGCCCGCGGCGAGATGTCTGGGGTGCCGCCATGATACGCAGTTTATCACTGAAGTCGGGGATCTTCAGTATAATAGTCTTAGACGCAGGTTTGGGGCCGGTTTGGGAGCCAGAGAGCGATTGTGCAACGGTCATCAAGCTTTATATTCCCAGCTTTTGTTGGAGGTTTTAGATATCGGGGGATCCAGGTCCATAAACTTGACCACATCTTTCCCTTCGGTGTCCTCGGGGATGCAGACAAGGTCTCTGTGATTACGATTCTCCAGGTTGTCTTCTTCCTCACTCAGGACACGAACCTGGTTTGTCAAATCTGCCACTCTGACCTGCAGGTCAGAGACGGCGTGTGGTCTACCACTATTCCTTTTACATCACTTTATTTAGTTCACGGGAAAGTATAGACATGCATAAACATACAAGACATGAAGACATGAAGACATATATATGTTGGCTGGATCAACTCGAGACCCCGCTCTCGTCTAAGACCACGCAGCACCACATACATCTTCAAATGGGAGCCTCCACATCCACAGCACATAAAAGAAATGTGGGAAAAACACCAGAAATACCACAGACAACATTATGAAAAGGTGAGGCAAGACACGCCCCCAAACAACAGTTCCAGTTGAACTCGCCCCGGGCAACCCGAAACACAGGTGTTCGAGACTATGTTGTAGGTAGGTGAAGTTTTGCGCAAGTAGGCGGGGCTTAGGCTTCCATTCCCTCAAACTACCTTTCGCTCGGAGGGAGAAACGTTCTCTTAAGTGTACCACACCAAACAGAACAGTGACACACGTCGTCAGTGTTCTGCAGTCTTTGCTCGCGTTGTTCAAGACAGCTGGGACTGTCATCGAGCTGTGGTCGTTTAACTCGCACATCCCACTGCAAATGTGCAAGGCCAATGCAAGTACACAAGCGCTCGCCATCAGCCACGCAGCTCACCCGGAATCAGAAAGGGGCCTATTTCCATTGTCAGTGAACGACATACAACAATCAATAATACAAATAATATTAACAGCAAAATATATCAAATAGGGAATGCATAAGATTAAAAATGTACTAATAAAATAAAAATAGACATGGTCAAATAAATGTGCCCAAAGCGATCTTACCCTTGTCCTTGTAGCCGCGGCCGTCCCTCCCTGTGCAGCCAAAGGAAATGTTATGGTTGGTGCAACATTTACTGCATTACAATCTATTCTCTTGACACTTGTAGTACCAGTATTTCCCAGGAGGCTTGATACAAGCTCCACCCTATGGCACAACACACTCTCTTCATTCAGAGGAAAGGTCATCTTCTCCCCAAGGAGGAGGTTTTCTGCCAGCGGCAAAACAAGGTAATTATCACACAGGGCCAAAAACATAACACAATGCTTTGTGTGAAATTACCTTCAGTCAACCATTTTTCAGGGACAGGGTGGGCCTGCATTTCTGAAGGACATCTCTGCACACGAATCCACACGTGTACAGATGCCAGTGCTCTACACAAACCCTCCAAAAGCCATTGCCTTCTTGAAGATGCCAAACTGGATCTTCATTTCACACTTAAAACAAAGGAAAGGTCTATGCCACTGTACACGAGTTAGAAGTAACTCACCTTTCTAACATCTATCCTGCTGGTGCCCTCCGGCATCATGGCCTGTGGGTCAATCATTGTGGCATTGGCAGCAAATGGAAATGGGCATTGACCTCCTGCCAATCCCATTTAGGATTAGGCCTTGTTACAATGACAGATTAAATGCCAGATCATACCTCACTCTCCACTTGCCCATGTGGTCCCAGATGCACAAAGTCTGAGGTGAAGAGCCTAAAGGGCCCAATCCTGCTCCACAGACCGTGGACCGTGAACACCAGCCCTGCGATAGGGCCCCAGCACCTCTTTGCTCTTGGCAGATGTTTTCCACCAACAGCAGATCCCTCTCGTGGAAACGGTCATTGTGGCCAGTCTGGGGCCGTTTGACCTTGTGCTCCTGGCTTCAGACCAGGCCACGGCTTCTCCGCTTCCACGAATGTAAGTACGCCCACCCGAGGGGCGTCCGGCCTCCCGAGGGGCGCCCGGCCTCCCGAGGGGGCCCCGGCTCCCGAGGGGCCCGGCCTCCCGAGGGGCGCCCGGCCTGCCGAGGGGTGCCCGGCCTCCCGAGGGGCGTCCGGCCTCCCGAGGGGCGCCCGGCCTCCCGAGGGGTGCCCGGCCTCCCGAGGGGCCTCCCGAGGGGCCTCCCCTCCCCGGCCCGGTGCAAACAGACTCACCTCATGTGTTGGGTTTTTGTGCACATTCTTATTCAGACACTAGAGGGCATTTCCATGGGAACTGTTCAAGAACATAACATTCCAGATCTGGGAAATAAGTACATGGTAATGAGTACATGGTCCACAGTTTGAGAAGCGGCAGAGACTGTCCTACCACAGTGTTGGCCATCTGGTGTCGAGTTGATGAGTTGAGGTTAATTCAATTACATTTATTTTTGTGACGCCCAAAATCACAACAGCAGTTTCCTCGAGCGGCGCCAGTGGAAACCAGAAGAAAACCAGAAAAGACCAGAAGAAAACCAGAAGAAAACCAGAAAAGACCAGAAGAAAACCAGAAGAAAACCAGAAGAAACAGTGTTTATAGGGACTTGTAAATGCCCCACATCCCGTGTCCTCAGACAGAGGTCCCAAGCCCCCCTTAGACCCTCCTTCTGCAGGAAAACTGCCAAACCTCTTTGGGAAAAGGTAGATTAGGTTAGAGGTCATTTTGGGTGGATCCTGACCTAAAAAGGCCAAAAACACAAATAATGATCTTAACCCAGCACAATTAAATCAAATCAATGTTCGTATAACATACGTGAAAGAATGGCCGATATGGAATTACCCAATTAAATACTAATTGAATCAATTTATAAAAACTCAAGAATTCAATGTATTAAATACTCTATTCAAGTCATAGCAGTTAGTAAAGCAAATGTGAGCGTGATTAACATCAAACAGCTCGTAATTCTCATGGATTATTAATTCATTATTATTATATTATATTATTATTATTATTTATTATTACACCATATTATGTTACTATTATTATTATTATATTATATTATTGTTATTATTTATATTATATTATATTATTTATTATATTATTCATTATTATTATTATATTATTATTATATTATTATATATTATTATTGATATTACATGTATTACCTTGATATCAATATTATTTATTGATTATTACAAGTATTGACCTTGATATACAAGTATTCGACCTTATATACAAGTATTGACCTGATATTACAAGTATTGACCTTGATATACAAAGTATTACCTTGAATATTCAAGTATTGACTTGCATTCAAGTATTGACCTTGATATTCAAGTATTGACCTTGACATTCAAGTATTGACCTTGATATTCAAGTATTGACCTTGACATTCAAGTATTGACCTTGATATTCAAGTATTGACCTTGATATTCGCGGGCCAACACGACGCTCCACGCGCGCCCGACAGGGACACGCCCACAGAGGCGCTATGGAGGATTTGAAAGGCCAAAATAAAGTTTCTTCACTAAAACGTCCCTTTTTCACATTCACACATTTTACACTCACACAAACTCCATCAACACATTACAAATAAGAACATGTTTAATATTTCAATGATCTAAATAACCAATAAATAAACCATTTATATCTTTTTTTATATTTTCCCCAAATAATGTTTCATGAATATGAATAAAAACAAAAATCTACATAAGAATAATAAAGCAAGAACTCCTTCATCTCGTTCCCAAGTCTCTGGGAATGTGTTGAGAACATACATGAAGCCTCATAGATCCACAAAAGTCCTCTGGAGCCGGAGAAGCTCAGAAGAACCAGGTGCTTTCTTCACCAAATATTCAGGTCCAAACAGCTACAGTCCGGTTTTAGACCAGGACTGTCGCAGCTGCTCCAAAGTCATACATGATGTCACTGTTTCATTGGATGATCACGAGGAATGTGCTGCTGTTTTGTGTGGATTTCAAAAGCCTTTGATTCTGTGGATCGTTGAGTTCTCTTGGATCGTCTGATCGATATAAATTCTAAAACGTGGTTTTCAGACAAACAGAGCTCGAGATGTTTCTGCAGATGGACTTCAGTCTGAATGTTCTTACCTTAATGAAGGCGTTCCTCAAGGCTCTGTCCTTGGACCGCTGTTATTTACAATGTATATAAACTCAATTGGTCATAATCTAAAGCACAGTAGCATCGATTTGTGTGCAGATGATGTGATCCTATGTTAGAGCGCCCTCTGCTGCACAAGTGATTAAGATATTCAAGAGGATTTTCACTCCAACAAAACTGTTCATTTAAACTCGTAAAACTAACTGCTGTTCTCCAAAAGGCTCTCGTCACAAATGTACGTATTCTCACGCTCGATGGTCATGTGACTGAACAAGTACTCTATTACAAATACCTGGGGATCTGGATCGAGGTCAGGTCATTCTTCTTTAGAAATACAAATGAGAGAAAACAGTTAATTCAGGCTACAGTTCTAGATTATGGGGATATTATACATATATATATATATATATATATATATATATATATATATGTATGCATTCAGCTCTAAGGCTCAGCTCTAAGGCTCAGCTCTAAAGCTCTAGTTGGGGCTTTTCCTGATTATTGGAGCTTCTCGATAAAGATCTCAGAGCGACGGAAAGAGACTTTTTCTCCTGATTCATGGAACAAAATACAAAGATACAAATGAAATGATTTGATGATTTTTGAATGAATTCAAATCACGGGTTGAAGACCAAACCAGAGCTCGTTTTATTTGCATTTTATCATGTGTTTCTTTTTTATTTACCAACAAAAACGGAGAATTTCTCTTTGTTTTTTCGCTGTATAAATAACTGTGAAATAAAAACTTAATATATGTAACTTATGAACGTGTGAATAGTTCAAATCTCGTTTTAAGAGGTTCAAATCAATCAACTTTTGTCATTGGAGAAACAAGAGACACAAATATTGAAATGTGTTGCAAAAGTTGTAACATTAAAATGTCCGAAGAAAGCTCCAGAATGTGGCTTTAAATCTGCCAGTCAGAAATGAGAGCTGCGACAAACGCTTCCAATATTTATGGATTGAAATTGAAATTGAAAATTGAAAATGACTTTTGGACTGATCTTTCTGTTCGACCAGAGAAAAGTGTGGGAAACGTTTCTAATTAAAACTATGAAAATGATCTGAAAAAGAGAGAACAAAGAGCTCATTCATCCAGAATCAGGATTATTCAGCTCGTCACAATCAGAAGAACTAATGTTCTTGACCATTTTAACCCAGTCCAAAACCAAAATGTTAAAGTACTTTTGGAAGCCGCGTTGTTCCAGTTTATTCACGTTTGCACACATTTACACACTTTGGCTCGTTCTGAGGAAAGACACTGCAGTTGGAGAGAGAACTGCGCCTGCACAGAACCGACACCGGCGTCGGCAAAAAAGAGCTCCCGCGTCAGCCGGACCAGAACCACATGGTCTGCGCACGATGACTGCATTATTAGAGCTCCGCGTCAGCTGGAACCAGAACCACGGTCTGCGCACGTGACTGCATTATTAGAGCTCCAGCGTCAGCCGGAACCAGAACATGTGCCCTAGCAAGAGCTCCAGCGATCAACATTGCTGCGACGTGACTGCATTATAGTTAGGCACGCCAAAAGTCTGGACTCTAAAGTGTTCGGGAAAAGTCACATTTTGCTCAGTTTATGTGATTTTTCAATAAAATATATGATTTCAATGCTGTGGTTTTAATGAGCAGAAGAGGGCGGGGCAACTCAGAGTTAGAAGAGCTCAAACTCAGAGTTAGAAGAGCTCAAATCAGAGTTAGAAGAGCTCAACTCAGGTTAGAAGAGCTCAAACCTCAGAGTTAGAAGAGCTCAAAATCAGAGTTAGAAGAGCTCAAACTCAGAGTTAGAAGAGCTCAAACTCAGAGTTAGAGAGCTCAAACTCAGAGTTAGAAGGAGCTCAAACTCAGAGTTAGAAGAGCTCAAACTCAGTTTGTTATAAGGGCTGTCTGGTGTTTCTGGTCTGGGCTGTCTGGTGTTTCTGTGTTCTGGTGTGTCTGATGTGTCTGGTGTTTCTGGTGTTTCTGGTGTGTCTGATGTGTCTGGTTTCTGGTGTTTCTGTGTGTTGATGTGTTGCTGTGTCTGGTGTTTCTGGTGTGTCTGATGTGTGTCTGTGTGTCTGTGTGTCTGAGTGTTCTGTGTGTTTCTGTGTGGTGTGTCTGATGTGTCTGTGTTGCTGGTGTGTTGGTGTTGCTGGTGTGATGTGTTGTGTTGTCTGCGTGTTTCTGGTGGTCGGTGTGTCTGGTGTGTTGCTGTGTGTCTGTGTGTCTGGTGTTGCTTGTTTCTTGTGTTGGATGTTCTGTGTTGCTGGTGTGTCTGATGTGTCTGGTGTTGCTGTGTGTCTCGGGTTGCTGGTGTATGATGTTGCTGATGTCTGGTGTTGCTGGTGGTGTCTGGTGTTGCGTGTGGTATGATGTTGCTGATATGCCTGGTGTTTCTGGTGTTTCTGTGTTACTGGTGTTTCTGGTGTTCGCTGGTGTGTCTGGTTTTCTGGTGTGTATGATGTGCTGGTGTGTCTGGTTGTTGCTGGTGTTGCTGTGTTTTCTGGTGTTGCGGGTGTGTGGTCTGGTGTGTCTGGTGTTGCTGTGTTTCTGGTGTTTCTGGTGTTGCTGGTGTGTATGAGTTGTCTAGTCTGGTTTGTGTGTGTTCTGTGTGTTTCTGGTGTACTGGTCGTTTCTCGTGTTTGCTGGTGTGTGGTGTTCTGGTGGATGATGTTTGCCTCTGGTGCTTGTGTGGTTGCTGGTGTTGCTGGTGTTGCTGGTGGTATGATGTGGCTGGTGTGTCTGTGTTGCTGTGTGTCTGTTGTTGCTGGTGTTTCTGTGTGGTCTGGTGTTCTGTGTGTCTGGTGTTGCTGGTGTGTCTGGTGTTGCTGGTGTTGCTGGTGTGTATGATGTGTCTGGTGTGTCTGGTGTTTTCTGGTGTGTATGATGTGTCTGGTGTGTCTGGTGGTTTGGTGTGTGTATGATGTGTCTGGTGTGTCTGGTGTGCTGGTGTGTTGATGTGTCTGTGGTGTGTCTGGTGTTGCTGGTGTTTCTGGTTTGCTGGTGTTTCTTGTGTTGCTGGTGTTGCTGTGTGTATGAGTGTCTGGTGTCTGTGTGTCTGGTCGTTTCTGGTGTTTCTGTGTTTCTGGTGTTTCTGGTGTGTCTGGTGTTTTCTGGTGGTGTTGCTGGTTTCTGTGTTTCTGGTGTGTCTGGTGTTTCTGGTGTGCTGGTGTTGCTGGTGTGTATGATGTGTCTGGTGTGTCTGGTGTGTCTGTGTTTCTGGTGTTTCTGGTGTTTCTGGTGTTGCTGGTGTGTATGATTGTGTCTGTGTGTTCTGGTGTGTCTGGTGTTCGGTGGTTCTCTGGTGTTTTCTGGTGTGTCTGGTGTGTCTGGTGTGTCTGGTGTGTCTGGTGTGTCTGGTGTTTTCTCGGTGTTTCTGGTGTTTCTGGTGTGTCTGGTGTTGTCTGGTGTGTCTGGTGTGTCTGGTGTGTCTGGTTGCTGGTGTTTCTGGTGTGTCTGGTGTTTCTGGTGTTGCTGTGTGTGCTGTGGTGTCTGGTGTGTCTGGCTGGTGTGTCGTGTGGTTGATGGTGTGTCTGGTGTTGCTGGTGTATTTCTGTGTGTTTCTGGATTCTCTTTGGCTCAGAGCTTCACTACTTTTTGCCGACGACGCAAACAACAAAAAAAGTCACTAAAATAGATCCATAAACACATTTAAATAAAATATACTTCTGGTAGTTTGAGCCTCACAGGCCGCCGTCATCGTGAATAACTTAAGTTTAAATAAAAACTGTCCAGTGTTGAAGCTGCTGCAGTTCTGCCCACGTCCTGAAGAGGGCGCTCACCGACCACTGGACATCACTGTTAACACAAACATACACAAGAGACCTGTTCAGACTTGGCTTTCGCGACCTGGTTCAGACCTGGTTTTGACCTGATTTGGATCTGGTTCAGACCTGGTTCAGACCTGGTCTTTGACCTGATTTGGATCTGGTTCAGACCTGGGTCAGACCTGGTTCAGACCTGGGTCCAGACCTGCTTTGGACCTGGTTCAGACCTGGTTTTGACCTGATTGGATCTGGTTCAGACCTTGACCTGGTTCAGACTGGGTCAGACCTGGTTTGGACCTGGTTCAGACCTGGTTTTGACCTGATTTGGATCTGGTTCAGACCTGGGTCAGACCTGGTTCAGACCTGGGTCAGACCTGCTTTTGGACCTGGTTCAGAACCTGGTTTTGACCTGATTTGGATCTGGTTCAGACCTGGTCCAGACCTGGTTCAGACCTGCGGTCCAGACCTGGTTTGGACCTGGTTCAGACCTGGTTTTGACCTGGTGGATCTGGTTCAGACCTGGGGTCAGACCTGTTCAGACCTGGTCGGACCTGATTCAGACCTGAATCCAGATCTGGTCCAGCCTGGTTCAGACCTGGTTCAGACCTGGTTTCAGACCTGGTTCAGAGACCTGGTTCAGATCTGGTCCAGACCTGGTTCAGACCTGGTTTTAGACCTGGTTCAGATCTGGTTCAGACCTGGGTTCAGACCTGAATCAGATCTGCCAGACCTGGTCAGACCTGGTTCAGACCTGGTTCAGACCTGTTCAGATCTGGTCCAACCTGGTTCAGAACTGAATTCAGATCTGGTCCAGACCTGGTTCAGACCTGGACCTTCAGACCTGGTTCAGACCTGGTTTCAGACCTTTTCAGACCTGGTCAGACCGGTTCAGATCTGCAGAACCTGGTTCAGACCTGGTTAGACCTGATTCAGACCTGTGCAACTGGTTCAGACCTGGTTTAGAGATCATACCGATCTCAGACCTGGTCAGACCTGGTTCAGACCTGGTTCAGACCTGGTTCAGACCTGGATTCAGACCTGGTTTCAGACCTGGAATCAGTCACCTGGTCGGAAACCTGATTCAGACCTGGTTCAGTTCAGACCTGGTTCAGACCTGGTTCAGACTGGTTCAGACCTGGTTCAGACCTGATTCAGACCTGGTCAGACCTGGTTCAGACCTGGTTCAGACCGTTTCAGACCTGTTCAGACCTGTTCAGACCCTGTCAGACCTGGTTCAGACCTGGGTCGACTGAATTCAGGACCTGGTAGACCTATTGACTGTTCAGACTGGTCAACCTGTTCAGACCTAGTTCAGACCCTGGTTCAGACCTGGTTCAGACCTGGTTCAGACCTGGTTTAGACCTGATTCAGACCTGGTTCAGACCTGTTTCAGACCTGGTTTCTGGCCAGGTTGAAGGGCAGTGGTAGGCGCAGGGACGTCGTTCCAGTCTCCATGGTCCGAGATCAGGACCACACAGTCCTCGTCTGGTCCTGAGTACGAGTCGGGCTGATGGGGGGCGCCACTGAGTGAAGGCCTGCGCAGACACAACAGTCAAATGAACCGGTTTGTCAGGTTTGGTGACTGGTTTATGGTTCATATCTGTCATTACTGGACTGATCCACATGAAACAAAACCGGGTTTGTAAACCAGAATATAAAGTATAAAACTGCATTAATAAGCTGGAAATAAATTTTTGTTTTGACGGATGAAGAATGGGAAAGTGTGTGTATGTCTCAAAAGTCACATGTTTCAGAAATATGTGACTGAAGTTCGCAACGCTCTGCAGACTGTTTTTGACATTTCCCTCTGAACTTTAGAACTGTTGTACTTGGGCCTCAGAACTCCTGCCATGGACACAAGACATGGATAAAAGGCCCTCACTGAAAATGAATGTCACGAGCTGCACCTAGAAAGAAGGACTGACCGACATTATATTTGACAAAAGTCAAATGTGGGCCTCAAGGCTCAGAATTAGGACCCACACTATTTTTAATGTACAATACATTAATTATATTTTTTCAAATATATAATTGATTAATTAATTAATACATATACTTTTTGCTGATGGTACAAATATTATTTGCACAGGTTAGGATTTAAAGAAACTTTTGAGTCAATTAAAAAAGGTGGTTTAACGAGAATAAAACTAATTTGAAAAGAAAAGTTATGCTAGTTATGGGCAAGGGCCCCTGGGTTCACCCTGTGACTCAGTGAGGGCCCCTGGTTCCCCTGTTCCCCGTGAGGCCCCCCCTGGGTTCACCCTGTGTCCCCGTGAGGCCCCTGGGTCCCCTGTGTCTCTGAGGGCCCCTGGGTTCACCCTGTGTCTCCGTGAGGCCCCTGGGTTCACCTGTGTCCCGTGAGGGCCCTGGGTTCACCCTGTGTCTCCGTGAGGGCCCCTGGGTTCACCCTGTGTCTCCGTGAGGGCCCCTGGGTTCACCCTGTGTCTCCCGTTGAGGCCCCTGGGTTCACCCTGTGTCTCCGTGAGGGCCCCTGGGTTCACCCTGTGTCTCCGTGAGGGCCCCTGGGGGTTCAGTGCATACGGAAAGTTCACTTCGTCCACATTTATCACAGTTTTATTCCAAAAAAAAAGAATGAAATTTATTATTTGGCTCAAAATCTTACAAATCTGTGTGTTATTGCTCTGTTTGTGTTTTTTCTGTTTGTGTGTTTCTGTTCCGTGTGTTTTTTCTGTTTGTGTTGTTTGTCTGTTTTTGTTCTGTTCTTTTGTGTGTATTCGTGTGGACAAGAGCAGTCGTCTTGTGTCAGATGCCCTCCCGACCTCACCTGGGCGGAGCCGTCTGTCCAGGTGAACGTTCCCTCTTCCTCTCGATCGTTGAGTCCGATCCACTGATAAACCTGTCCCAGATCTGGACCAGGATCAGACCAGGACCAGGACCAGGATCAGACCAGATCAGACCAGGATCAGACCAGACCAGATCAGACCAGGACCAGGATCAGACCAGGACCAGGGAGAACAGACAAAACAGTTTTTAAAGAGTTTAAATAAATCAGTTTAGTCCTGGTCCTGTATCTGTGAGTCTGGTCCAGGTCCTGATCTTGGTCCAGGTGCTGGCCCTGGTCTGGTTCTAGTCTGGTCCTGCTCCTGGTCTGGTTCTAGTCTGATCCTTATCCTGGTCCTGCGTCCTGGTCTGGTTCTAGTCTGGTCCTGGTCTTGGTCCTGGTCCTGTTCTGGTTCTAGTCAGGTCCTTATCCTGGTTCTGGTCTTGGTCTGGTTCTAGTCAGGTCCTGGTCCTGGTCCTGGTTCTGGTTCTGGTCTGGTCCTGGTCTGGTTCTAGTCTGGTCTGGTCTGGTCCTGGTCCTGGTCTGGTACAAGTCCCAGTCCTGGTTCTGGTATTGTCCCAGTCCTGGTCTTTGTTCTGGTCTTGGTCCCAGTCCTGGTTCTGGTCTTGGTCCCAGTCCTGGTCTTTGTTCTGGTCCTGGTCCCAGTCCTGGTTCTGGTCTTGGTCCCAGTCCAGTCCCAGTCCTGGTTCTGGTTCTGGTTCTGGTCTTGGTCCCAGGTCCTGGTTCTGGTTCTGGTCCTTGTCCTCAGTCCAGTCCTGGTCCTGGTCTGGTCTTGGTTCCCAGTCCTGGTCTTTGTTCTGGTTCCTCGGTCCTGGTCCTGGTTCTGGTCTTCCTGGTCCCATGTCCTGTCCCAGTCCTGGTTCTGTTCTGGTCTGGTCCTGCGTCCCATGTCGCCTGGTCTCGTTTGGTCCCTTGTCCCAGTCCCAGTCTGGCTCTGGTCCTGGTTTGGTCTGGTCTTTGTTCTGGTCTGTCTGGTCTGTGTCAGTCCCAGGGTCCTGGTCTTCGGTCCTGGTCCTGGTCTGGTCCGGTCCTGGTTCTGACCTGAGACAAAGTGCTGCTCCTCAGATGACCTGATGCTGACCAGGTGAGCGTCCATTCTCTCTGCAGTGAAGCTCCGCCTCCTCCCAGGTCAGACGCTCCGACACAAACAGGAAACAGCGAGCGGCGAAGGAGCGCCAGCCCCCAGAGCAGGACCCTGCAGAGACCCGGGGTGAGACCGGGGAGAGACCGGGGAAAGACCGGGTGAGACCAGGGAAAGACCGGGGTGAGACCGGGGTGAAGGGTGAGACCGGGGTGAGACCGGGGTGAGACCGGGGTGAGACCGGGAAAGACCGGGGTGAGACCGGGGTGAGACCCGAGAGCAGGACCCTGCAGAGACCGGGTGAGACCGGTGGTGAGACCGGGGTGAGACCTGACGGGTGAGACCGGGGGGACCGGGGGAGACCGGGGTGAGACCGGGTGAGAGCCGGGGTGAGACCGGGTGAGACCGGGGAGGAGACCGGGGTGAGACCGGGTGAGACCGGGGGAGACCGGGGTGAGACCGGGGAGACCGGGTGAGACCGGGGTGAGACCGGGGAGACCGGGGTGAGACCGGGGGGACCGGGGGAAGACCGGGGGTGAGACCGGGGAAAGACCGGGTGAGACCGGGGTGAGACCGGGTGAGACCGGGTGAGACCCGAGAGCAGGACCCTGCAGAGAAAAGACCGGGGTAAAACCAGAGAATAAAGAGCTCACACTATACAAAACTATGGCCCGGGGCCCGAATGCGGTCCTTATAACTGTTTGTTGGTTAGACCTGGTTTAATCCTGGTTTAGACCTGGTTCAGACATGGTCAGACTGGTTCGGACCTGGTTCGACCTGGCTTTGACTGGTTCAGACCTGGTTCGACCTGGTTTGGACCTGTTCAGACCTGGTTCAGACCTGGTTCAGACCTGGTTCAGACCTGGTTCAGACCTGGTTCGAGAACCTGGTTCAGACCTGGTTCAAACCTGGTTCAGACCTGGTTCGGACTGGTTCAGACCTGGTTCAGACCTGGTTTGGACCTGGTTCAGACCTGGTTTGGACCTGGTTTGGACCTGGTTCAGACCTGGTTCGGACCTGGTTCAGACCTGGTTCAGACCTGGTTCAGACCTGGTTCAGACCTGGTTCAGACCTGGTTAGACCTGGTTCGACCTGGTTCAGACCTGGTTCAAACCTGGTTTAGACCTGGTTCAGACCTGGTTCAAACCTGGTTCAGACCTGGTTCAGACCTGGTTCAGACCTGGTTCAGACCTGGTTCAGACCTGGTTTAGAGACGAGTCCGGACCACGAGGAGCAGAGCAGCGCCTCCTCCTGGTGGAAGCACCTGCTGCGCCCGCTCTTCACATTGACTTCCTGTTTGAAAAGGTGTTTTCTTCATCTGCAGCGTCGCTTCAAGTCAGATGTTGGAATGAGCTTCAGAAATGCTCCGTTTATTTTAAAGCGTGTGGAACATCTGAAGTCACACTTGGAATAAAGCACAGGAAATGTTTTTGGGGCCCCTCCCAGCGCCGGGACACACGCCGCGCTTGTCCCAGAGAGTGGTGAGGTGTTTGTGGGCAGGGCCGAGGGAGGGGCCCCTGGACGAGCCTGGTCTGGATGAAAGAGCCACAGTGAGAGAGAACGCCCTGTTCCCTCTGCTCCAGACATGGGGTTCAAACGCGGCGGTGCACAGAAGAAGGAAAAGACATGAGGCAAAACTGTTCCTGCGCACGCTAGCTTTAGCCACGCCCCTCACACACACACCAGAGACAGAACAAACGTGTGTGTGTGTGTGTGTGTGTGTGTGTGTGTGATCTCACCTGGAGGCAGCTGATCCTCCTGAGTGGGCGCGGGCAAACTGAGAGGCGGGACTGTGGCTCTCTGTGACTGACGGAGGAGTGACAAAAACCGGGATGGATCCACGTCCAGATCCACCTCCATCTCCAGATCCACCTCCAGATCCAGACTCCAGATCCACCTCCAGATCCACCTCCAGATCCACTCCAGATCCAGATCCAGATCCACCCAGATCCACCTCCAGACCTCCACCAGATCCACCTCCAGATCCACCTCCAGATCCACCAGATCCACTCCAGATCCAGATCCGACCTCCAGATCCACCTCCAGATCCACCTCCAGATCCACCTCCAGATCCAGACCCAGATGTTCCCAGTCCAGACCTGAACATCAGAACTCCAGAAGCCTCCTGTGGATCAGCTCCAGACCCCGAGACTTCACTAAAGCCCGAGAATAAACCTGCACAGTTCATAATGGTGAATATTACATAAATGTGACTCTGAAACCTGGAGTTGAAGAGTCTGGACTAGTTCGGTTTAATGTCCCACAGTACGGCATTAAAATATCTCGATTAACGACATTGAAAGTACTTTACTCCACTACTTTATGTATAACAGAATGTCTTCTCCAGCGCAAAGAAAAGGTCACATTTACTCACCTGACATCGTGATCTCCAGGAGACCCAGAGAAACCTCCAGACCCTGAACCAGAACTTGACGCCGGATTCTCCAAACAAGACCCTCTCAAGTCCAGACCCAGACCCGAGTCCAGAGCCTGAAGAAAGTCCAGACCCTGAAGGAAGTCCAGACCAGACCCGAGTCCAGAGCCTGAGGAAGGAAGTCCAGACCCTGAAGGAAGCGCAGCCTCGCTCCTGTGACCCCTTAGTGAGTCATGGCCTGAAGCCGAAGTAACCAGGAAGCACACTGTTCAAGTAGCTTTGTGCGAGGAGCTCAGGCCCTTAATTCTCCAGACCCTGAAGGTATAGATTGTGTCTCGAGACCCTGCTGTCTTGAAGTCCAGACGCGAGAACGCGCTCAAGTTCCAGTAGCCCAGCGCAAACAAGGTGGCAAAGCATCTCAAGTACGCCGTGTGAGGTGAAATCGCGAGTGCTCAACTTTGAGTCTGTACTAGCAGTATAAATATAAGGCTGTCCCTTCGTTTGTGTAGCCTCATGCGTGAATTTGGTTCTCTTCTTATTATTAGAAGCCTCGTGCTCTGAAGAGTCCAGAGAGGCATATACGGCCTCCACATGCGACATAGGCAGGCTTCACTATGGCAGTGCGTCCCACTGGCCCAGTGTATGAACTCAGATCCCTAAGATCAATCCCCGGGACCTTCCGTTCTGCCACATCTGCACATTCCCACGATCTAATCTGTGCCACTAACTCCGAAATCTTAATCGACTCCTTTTCTTGGAAATCTCTGCCCAGTCCTGATCCTTGGAAAACTGTCCTCTAGTCCATAACTGAAAGTGCCGCACTATTGCGGTTGTAGAGGAGCCTGTTACCTCTGGCATTCCAAGCTGTGTTGGTCTAGTAGGGAAGACTATATGTTAAGTGGTATCTAGGATCTACTGAAGGTTTCGGTGCTTCCTCGTAATATAAGCAAACCATGTCAATTTCCGGCAATGTGACAGTTCGTTTATGGGTCTCTTTCAAAAACTGGTTTGTGTGAGGGTAATCATACGGCATGTGTGCACTCTATAAGATACTTATCGCACTGATTAAGATACTACATGTGATCCAATGACACTACTCAATGACTATGTGACTTAAGCTGTAAGATAATTGTTGTCGATTGTGATACTTAACTATGGGCCATTGAAACAATACCAATTGGACTCACCAAAATGACAATCTTACTCATTTATTGGCGAAGTCTATGACCGATCACTAGGCGACATGAACACACCTATGACATTATACAACCCATTGAGACACAATAGTGATGAAAACTAGAACCATACTTGTGAGACTTTTAATGACAACTCGATAACATCATAAGCTATGGCACCTAATGTTAATTCTCTACCACGCCATAGTGACACTACTAATGAATCTGTCATCGGACCCACTCATGAGGCCTTCAATAGAGACCCATGATGATAATCTACAACTTAGCCGCGATACATATTATGCACCTACTATTAGGATCCATCTTTTGACATCGTGACTTTAAGAGGGTCTTCTGGACTCTTATATGATAAACATACAAATAAGGCTACCCTCCATTTTCGTAACATAACTCTTCTACTCGTGAGACACATCATACTATCACTACCTGATGCGCCAATAGAACGTGAAGTCGAGTCTTTGCCCGATTATATTTACAAGATGTGAGACCAGTGGAATTTAACTGGTCATGTCCGACTTGTGCCCCTAGTCTACATTGGCCGTGACTACATGGACTCTGTAAACATAAACCAGAGAAATGGACTGATGTGTTGACTTACTCATGGACACCCAGATGAATTGACTAGGGCACTATGCGCTACCGCCTCTTGAATGAACTATCGACCCTGGACCTTATGACGTTTGACATTATTATGGGATTATCGTCCAAACTGTAAAAGCTAGCCCACTACAGATGAATCCACAGCTGTATGAAGACGTCCCATTAATCATGAAATTTTGATTATACGAATAGATCCTTTTGCTCTTCTGTTCTAGTCTAGATTGCCTATGTGTGTATTACTGTTTATCACTATAAGGCTCCTATAATAAGAACCAAGAATACTGACTAGGCATCACCTTCGATCATTGATGAGAAGGAGGATAAACCGAAGACCACCAGTGACCTGACAATGTGTTCCTAGTACAATCTAGACCCTCTAGGCAGTCCAGGTTATCCCCTGGATGTACATGCAGAGATTCCCAGACCAGGACCAGAATCTCTGGATGCGTAGATCTGCCGACGACGCGCGTTGCCCAATGCACCAGCAGCTCGTGGTCTAGATACCTCAGAACCCGGCCGACTAGACCCACCAAGACCCTAGACCGTGCCCCGACGGCCCATGGCTCCAAGTTGAGTACCCACGAATCTTAGGGATCCCATGACCAGCTCCACCGGCTGCTTTACGCACCAGAAGCATAGATGTGTTGGTTAAGATACGGTGCCTCTGCTGGCTACTGCCGTCATCGACTATCAGAGGCGTGACTCGCGTCACGATGGGCCGCGTCCTGCCCCTGGCCGCCTCCAGCCTCTCCTGTGGACCCCTCACGTGTGCTCCAAAGACACCTGTGGCCCAAAGCCACGAGCGCGGGACTGCTGCATCACTAGGGAGAGGGCACAGTGCATGTCGGTGTGTTGCCGTGAGAAAAACTAAAGTGCTATCCGTTTAGAGACTCCGCGGCTTCTCTCGAGACTACTGGCAGTGATCAGACAACCAGAGTAGGCCATGACCGCTGATATAGTCGGCCAATTGGACGTCTAGTATGGCTCAGATCAAGTCCAGTACCCTATGTAGATCATGTATCTCTTCTGATTTCAGAGCTGCGCAACTTAAGAATCTCCTAGAAAATCTTAAACCGTGAGAGTCGTGCGTCTATGTATACCTCAGAATAGAGATCCCCTACTTACTCCCCTGTTGAAGTTCCGTGAGGCAGAGAATTTGGCGGCTAATCTGGCGCTTGTTCATTCCCGTCGGTTTAACACCAGGCAGTGGATTCGAAGCCAAGTGCACTCTCACCAAAGTGGTTTTGACAGAACATCGTCACAGACTCAAGAACAACTCTCACATAATGTCCTCCGATAACTATCAAGGTATAATTAAATTATTGAACCTTATAGTGGCACATAGGCGGTGACGTGTGTATCTCCTTCATCATTTACTGTTTGTTATTATCTTATTTAGCAATTTCACCGTGATCCCCTTAGTGTCCACTCGCACGGCTTTATTGTTAATGTAGTGATGACTAATAACTTATAGATCAAGTATAGATAGTAATCTAACAAATAATGTCAAACAAAGCCATTTTCAAATATAAAAATTAATCGGCATGTATTATATCTTGTAACACTATTTTGGACTGCTGTTATAGTGTAAACTGGTGCAAATGCTCCCATCTGAGCGAAGATGTGGCTGGTGTGGAGCCTTACACTACGAAGATGGAATGACCGGCTCCCAGCTGGTATGTCGTTAATCTCGACTTAATGTGATAGAGTGCGGCTGAGTGCTGTTTACTCTAGCGTTACGCATAATAGGCGCCTGTGTAGATTATTCTTATCTTCCATGAGAGGCGGGGTTTATTCACTATGAAGACGGGCGGCCTTGGACTTCTCTAGTCAACTATGGAAATCTGTGCGGAGCAGGTGCGGTGTATAACACTCGGTGATGGAAGAGGGTGGTTGGTTATATGTGCCACTATGAAGTTTAAGGCTGCATGGCTTTGCAACTCCATTGAGAGGCAGGTGGGAAGTGTTAATAGCACCCTTAATGAAGAGTACTGGTAGGTTATGTTATCTATCTAAACTGTAAGAGGTAAGGTGCTGTTCTTATTGTTGCTAATGAAGTGAGCCGGCGGTGTTGTATACAACTTAAAAATCACTATGAAATTCGGTACGGGTTGTGAATTTGGCAGCTATTGCTCCTTGAAGAGGCTAGGAGGGCACCAATTGTATACACTATATGAAAAGATGGAATGGGAATATATAAAGTTGCTTCGTTAAATGAGCCGCATTGTTTAGTGCCTAGTCGACGTAAGTGAGAAGGTAGGAGCGATGATATGAACTGAATGTAGCAAGAAGTAGGCAGAGGAACTTGGTTATCGCACTATGAAGAGGTGCCGGTGGTTGTAACCTCACTATGAAGATAGAGAACGGGAGCTTAAATCACAATATGGGAAACCCAGGAGGGGTGATAGGGGTTGTGAACCCATGCAGTGGAATGAACCAGCCCGATAGGTAGGGTGAGCTTACATGCGAGCTAGCCACTGAAGAGAAGCGGAAGCGAGCCACGTGTGAATACAGTACCACGTATGGAATAAGAGCGAAGGGTAGGACGAAAGAGTGTTGTTATCGACATATGGAAAGAGAGAGAAGAGACGTAGTGACAGTGAGTAGTAGATCAGAGCCGCGAAGAGAGGGCAGGTAGGCTGGAGGAGAGAACCTCAGTAATGGAGGAGGAGCCCGCCAGTATGCGAGCTAGTTGAGAAAGCGTCGAGGCGACTTAGATCGAGTGAATAGAGAAGCGGCAGGCTGGTAAGGACAAGCTAATGAGGAAGAGCGCCGTCTGTGCACATGACGCAAGGGAGACGGCCTCTAATCGAGGGACGAGTGAGGAGAGGAGCGGCATGTATAACACGTAGCGAAGGAGGGGGCGAGACGAGGGGCTCCTATCACCATGAAGAGAGTGGGAGATTGATCACTGATGAAGAGGGGCGGGGGAGGACATTATCAAACTATGAAGAGCGCGGGGGGGTGGTTATCAACTAGGAAGAGCGGGGCGATGGGAATCACTGATGAAGAGGCGGGCTGTAGGTCCAGCTATAGAAGAGGCAGGAGGGACTATGAGTCACCTCAATGAAGAAGGTTGGAAGTATTAGTCCTGAAGTGGAAGGAGGAGACTCACTTAGCGGAAGGAGTTGCGGGAGCCTGAGGATGATGCACTAGGCTCTCGCAAGAAAGAGGGGAGGTGTAGGGAGAGTGTTGAGAGTACACGTAGAGTGCAAGAGAAGCCAGGTGAAGTGAGGAGCGAGCTTTAGGATGAAAACTGAGACTCTAAGTGAGGTGGAGTTGATACATCACATATTGACCGAAGAGCCAGAGAGGCAGAGCCAGAGGGGAACCAAGAGCCTGGGTTTAGTGGTGACTAATGAAGGGAGGAGGACAGGTCGAGAGGGATAGTAAGCCAATCACTTTGAGAAGCGGAGACAGGGTGAGATCTATTCCCACATGTTGAGAGAGCCACGGCAGAGGTAGGTGTGATGACAGAGCAATTATCAGCGTAGAGGTGAGAGAAGAGAGAGTATGGCAGATTTAGAGAGGTAGCGAGACTCAATGAGGCCAGGAGCGAGGTAGAACAGAGGCCAGAGAGACAGAGCCAGGAGGAGGAGACAGCGATCAGATCGGTATGAACAGAGACCAGCGGCTAGCAGTATGCGAGAGTCAAAAGAAAGGAGTGAGGCTGTGAAGATGCGAGGATATGGAAAGAGAAGGGACGCGGGAGGCTCCTCAGTATACTATGAAGAGTGGGAGTTTATCCACGAGTGAGTAGACGAGGAGGTGGGGAGACAGCGCAGTATATGATGCGACATAGTGAAGAAGCCGGGAGGTGTGAGATCCTGCAGTGAGAACAGAGGAAGGATATGAACGAAGGTAGGAGAGGTATTGATCCTCAGCAATAGAGAGACCATATGGAAAGAAACAGAGTAGCGGATTAATAATCACGTAGATGGAAGAGAGGGGTCGGCCCGCGAACTGTTTCCAATCTGGAGAGGAGAGGCAATAGGCCAGCGAACGTCACCTCCGAATCTCTTTTAGAATCTTTATTCTCACGTATTGACCAATAGGACTCGGCGGCCTTTCCTCACAGTAAATGATGGAGCGCCGTGAGATCGTGCTTTATTCTAGCTCAGTGGAAGCGAGGCGTCGCGGTCCGAGACCGGGCTGTGGTGAGTGCCTCCTATGAAGGGCTTCAAAAATGGTGTTGAGTGCGACTCTAGCAAGGATAATACTATGAGTTAAATCAGATTGGTAGTCCTTTAGCGCCTGAATAAGTGGCTGGCTCATCCTAGCGTCGCACAGTGATATCGACACGGTCGATGCCCAGCAACTTGCAAGTGCGAGCAGGAGATCTGTTCGCTTTGAACAGCTGTGAAAATACTTACTCCTTGTTTGTGTCCATTCAGCGTGCCAACCAAACTCACACACCTGACTTCACGTTGTTTTCACATCCCTCCCTTTGTGATGCCCTCGTGCAGTCTGCCTCATTTTCTGCTCTCCACATATCATTTATAGAAAATGCATCACTAGAGTGGTTCTGATTAGCATATCATGCATACACATTAACTATAGTTAATCGGAGAGGTGTGACAAACATGGATATGTGTTATATGGACAACGTACAGATCGCGGCAACGTTTTTTTATAGCTGAGCTGACACAGTCACTAAAAATAGTGTCTTTCATGTGGGTGCGGCGGGCGGGGCTGCCCACTGTCCTTTTGGTCCACATGTTGGAGGGCTTTTAAGTTCCAGCACAGGGGGAACCTGCAGTGTCATCAGCCCTCCACTCTGATAGTCTGCGTCTGTCTCAGACTGAAAGCAGCAGCAGCCAAAATCCCTGTGCCAATGAGGCTTTGTGGTTCCTGGGCAGCACTTTGCCCTGGCCCCTTCCCCCCCGGCGCCCCCTTCAGCCCTTTTCTTCCACATCAACAGTCGCTGCATGAAACAGTATTGTACCTGTATCGCTATGACCCACATGCTGTGAGGTCTGACTGAGGGCCCTGCACTCTCTTAACGAGTCTAACGAATCAAGACCAACTGCGCTCCTGCACTTTACATCAGTGGGAGATTGCCTGAAATCACTGCACACCTCAGGGCACCTCAGGACAATGCTATGGATTGTTTTGTTGAACCTTCGGGAACGCTAGCGGTCGCACGTCCGACTGAAAAAGCCTGCGTCCTTATGACGGGCTGACCGGGAAGGCTGTGCTAGTGAGAAAGGAAGAGGAAAAGAGCGAAAACTCTTTTCTCTCTCAATCCGAGTTAAACGATGTTGAGCATCTCCTAGATAAGCCTTGGCCTTTGAGCCTGTTGGCCTCTCTTGACTATAAGCGAGGAGAGCCCGATCGTGAAGGACCTCAGTGTTGGAGCTTGCCTCCTCTTACCTTATTACACAAGGTTTGTCTGAGTGGCAGTCTCCAGCACTACTGTCGTCTGCGCTACAACTAAATGTCTTACAACCTCTGGTCTTCTTCTCTACAAACAGTCTTAGCATCCATTGTTAGCTACGACATTTTCCTCCACCTGGTCTTCATATCTAGATCGTCACATCCTTGGTCCTCCCATCCTCACTTCATTGGTTTTCTCGTGACGAAGTTACACATATGCGTTTTTCATACACGATTTCTTTATCACACCGGTGCGCTTCCATCAACGACGATAAAGCCTATCTCTCGTCCACACTTCTCTGCATACACCACTGGCTACTCTGTTCACCAGATGCAATGTGCATGTGATCCAATGGCACCAGTTTCTCAGAGCGTTGTGTGTTGCACGCACTACTTCAAGTCTCGACGACTGGTCCTCCAACGTCTCGTACATACCGTTAGTTACCTCATACTCTAGAAGTGCTCAATGTGCTTGGTGCATGGCCCTTTGCCATGAACCGAGAAAATTTTCCAAAAATACCAATCAAATTTAAACCTGTGTTCACCTCCACCAGTCTTCAGTCTACCTGGTCTTGAGAGTCTCACCTGGTCTCACAGTCTCACCTGGTCCTCACAGTCTCACCTGTCTCACAGTCTCACCTGCCGTCCGCCCCAGAGCATGTTACATCGTGGTCATCTAGTCTCAGCAGGCTATAGCTCACATCTAACAAAAGTCTCACTCTTAGGTACCGTCACAGTTTCATATCATAACGGTTCTTCAACCTTCTGTTCTCACCCTTGCGTTCCGGTCGACACGTTTCTCAACCACTCGACCTAACTACAACATCAGATCTCCATCTCTGGCTCATCTCCCAGACACAACGCGACGATAAGACCCCAGCTCCTCAACTGCATGGATCGCATCAATCACCCAACGCACTCATTTTCCTCCTATCCTGTCTCTGTTTCTCCTCTACGCTTTTTTCAAATATACTCCTCGTTTCTCCCTTTCTCATTCTCATTTCATACTGCTCCCAATCAGTCTCTAGTGTTCTCACTCCTCTGCTCCTCTCATCCTTTCTTTATACTTTGCTCTCATACTCTCTCGTCGTTTCTTCACTTTTCTCATCGCTTCTGCGTCCCTCCACTCTGGTCTCCATCTCTGTCGTCCCCACATTCTATAACTCCCACTCTCTCTCTCCTGGTGCTCCTCAATCTCTATCATTTCCTCCATCTTGTGGTCTATCTCTATAGCTCTTTATACCTCGTCGTCTCTTCTCTATACCTTAGTTTCTCATTCTCGCGTTCCACCTCCTACCAGTGTCTCCCTCTCATCCTCTGTTCCTCACCCTCCTCTCTCTCTTTCTTTCTTTCTCTCTCCTCCTTTTCCCCTTTTCTCCCTCCTCCACCGCTTCCTTCACCTCCATCTATAGTCTCTCTCTCTGCGCTACTAGCTCCATCGTGACTCATCTCTTCCTCCCTTTCTTTCTTGTGTGCTCTCTTCTCCTCCTCTCCTCCTCCCTCTTCTTCTCATCCTTTCCTCTCTCCCCCTCTTGCCCTCTTCCTCTCTCTAGTGTAGACACTAATGCATGTAGCCAAGGCTACTGTCATCCTTGATAATCACAAGTGGCTTTTTCATAATGTCCACAGCGGTGTGTGCTTCATATGCATCACGCGTATCGTCACACATTGCATGCGGCCTCGAAAAGCCGGCTACTCTAAATACAATATCTATTCTGAATAATACAGTTTAGTGTGCGGAAATGTCAGTGTATGCCAATGCCAGTGCATATATTGTGCTGTATATTATTTTGATAGACAATCACACATTCACACTTTTGACAACGTCTCAACCTAAACAGAACTAGATTTTCCCTGTACAGAATGACTCCATATTAAACCAGTTCTATCCTCTAATTATTTCTGGCTGGTTAATGACCCGATTACATTGTGAGACTTTACAGGAAGACAACGGCGCTTTAATTAAGTCGTGTTACTGAAGGGTGGAACAGTGCCCTGGAGTGACTCGTAAGGCAGGGGGACATTAGCTTTGGCCTGTGGTTTTGTGGTCTTGTATCAGGGCCCTAGCTCCACACATTGCCTTCGGGCTTTTCTCTGCTAATCCTATAGACGCTTAATGCAGAAATCCACCATTTTGTCCTCCTTTCTGAGTTGTAGAAAGCATCTGTTAGGACTTTCCCTGCTCCCCCAGAGAAGAGATAGAGGGCAAACATAGTACTAACATGAAAGCCATGGATAGGTCACGGTAAATCCAAAGGTAAGAAATAGAAGAAGGTTTAAATATTGTAACTGTTCCTTTTCTTGTGATTGGTTTTTTTTTTTTTTTATCTCAGTTCAGTGAGAATGTGAGTGGGGTAAAGAGGGTACATGGTGGCAATGACAGTTTAAAAATAAATGCATTTAGTACAGATGGGTTTTTATGCAAAAGGCTTTTTACAGAAGTGTGACATCTACGGCTGCAATTGAAGATTAAGATTAGGATTCTTACTCACTTTATTCCAGAAATTACCACAAATTACCATTGCCACCATTAATTTTGCACCTACTATTATTTTAATAAGTTTTACACAGACTACGTCGTTTTCAAGCTGCTCATTGAAATGGTGCAGCGTTGAACATTTTACACAAAATCAATCTACTTTAATTAAATATTTTAGTGGCAAAATCTTTCCCTCGTTCTCCACTTAAGTGAACGGAATTCCCGCTCAACCGAAAGTGCCAAAACAATGGAAATGCGAATTTGTGGCAAAAAGAGGCTGGAAACATGGCTGGAGCAGAATACGGTGAATAGGATTTTTAGTGTAGTACCTTAACACAGGACAACATTGCCATCTGCAGAACTGTATCCCAGGTGTGAGAGGGTTGATAAGCCCCCTGGTCCCGATTTACAGTCTGGTTGGCTCCCGGGCTGAATTGGGATGAGGGGATCTACCAGTTTTCTCATACCTGAAATAAAATCGGATTGCAAATGGCGCTGTCGTCCTACAGCTCCAAGTAGGAAGACAGCCTAAAATAGGCCAAAGTATACTTGTTGTTGCCGCCATGTTTGTTTTGGTTTGGGTTGTTTTGATTTCTGCCCAAACCACAGGGCTGCTCTGTGATTGGTTCAAGTCCTGCCTGCAGGCCCTCAATTCCATGTGATTGGCCCGTTTACCTCTGGTGCGGACAAAAATGAATCAGCGGGTGCCAAACAAGATGGATTCTCAAGAGTTTGTGAGCTTACAAAAAATTTGAGAATTCATCTTGATGGCAATGTTACATGATTTGTATAATACTGGGGGGAAAAGCATGCAAATGTCACTGTAACAAAACATTTGTTGAAACGTTTTGCAAGTAGCTATATGTTTTTGCAACAAAGGGGAATTAAGATGATTGAGATGATTTTTTTTATTTATATGTAAGTAAACTACACACAAGATGTTTTGCAGTGTCGCTCTTCAAACCAGAACATGTTTTTCAAGCGCACATTTTACTTTAATTCTGGCTTGCAATTTCGCAGGCTATACTATCATTTTAAACTTGATTTCTATATTAAGAAATATACTAGATTCTTAATTGCCGAATGATCATATAAAAATGGTTTTAGACAAGATTTGAGACAATAGACTGACACTTTCAACACAAATTAATTGCACTTTCCTTTTTAAACCATGTTGTCTGATAAAGCTTAAGATCATTCTAAGAAAGGTAGACATTAGTCTTGTGCTCAGGTCTTTGCACTGGCTCCCTGTGGCTCAGAGAATACTTCTCTCCATGGCCTAGCAGCACCAAAGTACATCTCTGACATGTTAATGCCATATGAACCATTTCGGACTCTGAGGACCTCAGGGACCGGCCTCCTGCTTGTCAGGACTACAGATGGAGAATGAGCAGTTCAGTTTTATGCTAAAGTCTTTCAAGTCTTCCTGAAGATTTCACATCTTAAAACATCACCCTTTCACATCTTCAGGAAGACAGGCCCCTACTCTGACTGTTTTAAAATTGAGGTTGAATACGATTTTGTTTGGACTGCACTCTTCTCTTTCATGTCTATAACTGTTTTGTGATTTTAATGTATTTTTTTCCTGTTGTTTGAAGCACTTTAAATTCTGATTTTGAAGCAGATTTTGGATACTTTTGACAGCCCTAGAGTCCAAACTATTTCAATTGAAAAAACAACTAACTCAAAAGTTCCTGTTAACCACAAAACAGTCCATTCGTGGTGTTTTTTGCATCACATACCAACAACCCCGGGGCTGCTGCTTGCTGCTCAGCTGTGCACCTCAACCCTCTGTTCCAGTGAGGGGCTGGGAATTACGATCTGGCAGCAGTGGATCAGGTCAAGGTGACGTCCCGCTGTGTGTGAAGTGTAGCGAGACCCGGCGCTGTGCCAATACACACCCCCACCAGCACCAGCAGCACTACAACCAGCCAGTGCTAGACTACCATCTGCCCGTCCCTCCCCCGAACCTTTTGCCATCATCAAAACAAGTCAAGATGGCGGCCCCGGGTGGTTACGTTAGCGGCGACAGCTTCGGCGGAGATACGAGCTGGTGAGAGATGAGCGCGATGCTGCGAGGTAGCACCAAATCATCCAGGCAGGTCCGGACTGTTGTGAGAGATACAAATACTCAAGGAGCAAGTAGATGAAGGACTGCCCCCGTCTGATACCTCCCCTCGCCTCGCAGACACTTGGATGGGGATAACAAGTTACGTTTGGATCAGTTTGACAGACGGGAGAGGCGACCGTGCGCGGTAATGTGAGACGCTAGCAGTGTGAAGACTGCGAGTGTGAGTTTTGCATCCTGCTGATAAGTATAAAAGCTAGACATTGCATGCAAAACATTTGCAATTTACTAAACAAAAGAGTAATTCACTCAGTAGTAATGATTAAAGTGCCTATGCCATGTTGGACTGTTCATTTTACTAAAACACAATTCATATATTTAAGATTTAGTTTAGTTTAGTTATTAAGTTTATGATTTTACTACACACTGGGAAATTCCATTAGTGTTACGTAGCATTCATGTTGTACACGAGATTATAATTGTCTAATTGTCTGATGTCAGATTTGTTAACCTGGTTCCTATCTCTATAAATAATTAGCCTATCCACATGAAAGAAAAACTGACACAAAGTTCAACAGCTTTTCTGTCAGCATAAATAAACAAAAGTTGAATAATTTTTCACAATGACCTCAGAAAGTGGCCCCATTATTCAACACCAAAGACATGACTGTTGACTTTTAACCAAGAGATTATTATTGCTGGTTTGTGAGCCAATCCCAAACAAATAATGAGAAGAAGAAACATTTGTGGGTTTCTATTTTGGATATTTCTTTCAAAAACAGTAACGCAACCAATTGTGATGAATTAATGTCAAGGCTCAGAAAAATGTGTGAATTGTGTCAAACTTTTGAATAGAAGTCAAGTGTGCTCTATTTTCTGTCTTTTTCAACTGATTTGTCAACTTTTCTTCACAAACTGCAACTTGATTGGTGTAAAATGGTCATTTATATTTACAAAAGGTATTATTCCACCAAATAAAACAACAATTATAAAAACATGCCATATGTAGTTTAAGACGTACCAAATCATTTATTGAAGCTTTGTCTCCAGCAGTTAGAGATGCCATGAAAGGGTGATGTTTTAATTCAATAAAGAGACCCATAAAATGATCATTATTAAAAGCATATACTTAGAATATACACACAAAATTGTTTTACAGACTGGTTTCACACTTACAGATCAGCACAAACCTTCAGCTACGCACAAACAGTTTAAATACGACCCTCACGCAGATCTGATACACTGCAGATGGTGCATTCAGGGTCAGCCTAAAGCTGGGAGATTGTAAACTTTATTTACAGGGCAAACTGACATTGGAATGAAATGATTTGTTCCCAAATGATATCAAATATAAATCATATAAATCATGGCGTGTATAAATAACACTTGACAGAAAACAAAGGCAAACAAAATACTCCTCACTTTTAAAGGGGCTGCGCTGGATTTTTTCTTTTTTTTTCTTTTCATTTAATAAAGTAAAGTTTTCCTTCAGTGCAGATATATTGTTAAAGCATCTAATGAGACCACCGCACTTTCTCTGCATCTAATTATAAAGCGTTATTATATATATTTTAAGCACTGCACGTTTTTAATATTGCTAATTTTATGGCTCTCTGATTTTTAGCTTGAATTAAAACATAAAACATGCAAATACAATCAGTCAGTCCCACTTCAGAAAACTATGCATACGACTAAAGAATAACACAGACACGGCTACATTAGGTTACAGAAAAAAAAAAAAATATTACACTTGTGACTGCACAAAGTCACGCTCAAACTG
>BJKM01001433.1:0-39735 GCA_015082035.1 Chaenogobius annularis | reverse complement strand
AAACATAATATGTCTTCTTAGTTGCAATGTACAGTAATAGTCATCATAATTATGAAGGATGTTTCAATGTATTTGCATCTTGTATCTAAATATTTGGTTCCTTCTTTCATTGGCTCTGGCTTTTTCAAACATGCACACAGAAGATTAAAGACGAGCCAGAGCAGGGTGCCATTAACCTGGCTAATGCCACATTGATGAGTAACGCTCTGAATTGAGTTCTACACATAATATATTTGGAAAGGCTCTCACTGAAACCATTCAGTTCAAGCAAATATGTCATAACAGCAAAACGTTTTTAAGATCCTGTTGCACAAACATCTTTCCCAGCCACAAATGCACAAAGTGCTTCCCTCTGGATAACCAAACATATTTCTGCTAAAATAGCATTTGGCATCGCCATGTTTATTTTAGTTTGTTTGGGTAGAAGCCAAAGGTTAAGCCTTGGGATTGGTCCAGTCTCAACACCACAGGTGGTTCAGGCCCAGTCACAGCAGCGGGAGTCTGTCAAGATGGAATCTCATGAGTTTGTGACCTCACAAATATTGCGAGATTTCAAGCCATTGCATCTGGTACAATTGATGTATATTTAATCTGAAATGTATGATAATTAAGGATTTTCATCAATATTTCTGACACATTACATTTGTATTGAAAATCCTCATCTGAAATAGGCGTCCAGTCCCAGCAGTACGGGGGCAGTCCATTAAAAAGTGTGTGAATGCTAACTTCCTGCAAAAGCACACACCGCAGGATCTTTCGCTCATACTCCATCACAGCGCTAACTTAAGCTGCATTGGACACATTGTCAAAGTGTTGGAGATGACAGCACTTGACAGACTGCGGATGTGGTTGTCATGGCGATGCCGGCAGAATGGCCAAAAGCCACTAAAACTTTTGGCCAAATGGAGGCATGAGAAAGAACAAACAAAGATAGCATTGTCTGTACGCAGTGCTTGCAGACCAGGGATCAGAAAATCATAGACAACAATAGCTTTGGAAGTCTATGGTAAACTCTATTATGTGTTATAATGACTACAATGTATTTAATGGGGGCAATTTCCATCTTCTATCATGCACCCCATATTTTGCTCCTGACATATGCTTCCAAGTGCACCACGGAACAATGTTCAAACAGAGAGAGGCTTGACATGATTTAATTAGGCTGTACAAAAGCAGCATGTCATTGCAATTACACTAATATGAAGCCTACAATGTTTTGACCTAGATTTAAATTGATACTCAAGTGTGATAAAAGCTATGGGAAGTTTGTTGAAGGAAAGGCGGTTACAAATTATAGGGTCAAGTTTGTAGGAATATTGTGGAATTTACTCTCTTCAGGCCCTTTTAAGCACAGTTTTGTCATTACAGTACATACCTTCTGTATTAGTTTAAGTTAATGCACACAAAAAAATAAAAGACAGAAAATGAGTGTTTTTCTTTAAGCAAATATTCTTTGACATTCTTTTCTCCACTAGGGAGGATTAGGAAAATATATTCTACTTTCTGCAAGTTAATAATTGTCTCCTGAACCAGTCCATACATCTCGGAATCTTTATTTTTGTACATCTTGGAGAGGAAAAGCAGGACTGCAGGTTGAGTCAGGCTGGCTCCCTGGGTTGATATGGATTGTAGCGCGTCGGATGGCTGTGCTCGCCAAGCTGAACTAATGGGGCGAAGCTGTGAAGCTTGCAAGGCTCCAGGTGAACTGCTCTCTGAAATAACCCACAATTTCAGAGTTTATGGGCAAGCCATATGATTAGCAATTGTATTATTACTAAATAGGTGTTGCCCGAACACACGAAAACACCCTTTTGTAACAATCGAGCTGTCACCCAGTTATTCGCCATGATTTCTTCTCAGGGAATTACAGCTTTCATTGTCAAGAGCCACTGCAAATCAAGCCGCTATTCTTTTCGTCATGGTAGAAAATGCTTCTTTTAAATTGTTTGTTTGTTTGTTTAAATAAAATTGTCCAATAAAGAAATGAGTCAGGATGAATCACAGCGCACAACAGGGAGATGACTACGCTCCTGGCAAACTCTAAATACATTTCAAGTCTTCTTCTTTTTTGGATGAAAGAGAAAATGGAGGTAACACTGGCCATTCTGTGATGAGTTCAAAGCGCGTTCGATGGTTTCACACTCGGTCCAGGGTGAGAGGGGGGCACACGTGACACTCACAAAGTTGGTGTGATATTGAGGCTTCAAAGCATTGTAGGAACAAAAGCAGGTGGGAGGTAAGGGAATGGGTGAATTAAAGGAGAGTGCAAAGAGGCAGACGGATGGTACATGAAACTGGGTTGAGGTCTGGGAGGGAGTCTAGACACAGGGCCAGAAAGTCAGAAAGAGACAAAAAAAAGAAAAAAGAGAGAGAAGAGAACAGTCTGTGAACTTCCAGTGGTGGATGAAGTACTCAAAGATACAGGAGCAAAAACGACAGTATCATCTACGTGAGTAAAAGTATTGATGTGGCTGTTTGAAAAAAGCACTTTTAGAGTAGTAGTAGAAATATTTCACACATATATTGACATTTATGCAAGAATTAAATGTAGTGATTTGATAAAGAATGTGCTGATTACATTTTCTAGCTTTCTTTCGGCTGTATTTTTTTGTTAGTTCAAAGCTGCTGGAACCTTCAGTCAAAACCATCATAAACAGGCTTAAAAACATATGGAAAATACTTTTTACTTTTCCAGTCCAGTTAGAAATGTAATGTCGTAGAAAGTACAGATACCTGTTCTCAAATGTAGTGAATTAAAAGTATAAAGTATCCAATGCAAATTTTACTAAAGAAAAGTACTGATCCAAAAAAAAAATCTTAAATACAGTACTTTTACTTTTGTATTTTGTTACTTTCCACCACTGCCAACTTCCACTGTAAGTAAAGCATGAAAATACCACAAAATGATACAAGTTTTGGTGGTTCCTTTATGTATGTAACTCAGTTTAGCGAGCGCGGATCTTCTAAAAGGTCTTTGTGAAGTGTCGCTCTGGTTCAGATAATCCAAGTGATAATTGTGTTACATCTGAGCCCAACAGATTAGGCTATAAAACATTTAGATTTTACGTAGTCTGTTATTTGCATATCTCAGTGCATAAGAAATAATATTCCTTTATATGTATATGTGTCAAGACATTTCTGCAGAACTGTAACCACTTCTACAGAAATCAATATTACAGCTCCAGTTAGCTCCAACCAAAATAAGTCAGCACAGAAAAGTTTAGATTTAGAAATACATCAATCCATCTTTTTCAGCTCTGATACTTTGTGTGTTCCAATAGCAACCAGTACCAACGCAGAGACTGAAAGTATTTGCAACACAAAAACAAACTTTAGAAATGATCTAAATATGTCATGTAACTGATTGTTACATTATTTATCCTTCAACTAACAGAACTGTCTACATAATATAAAAACATTATGGCTAGAGATCGACCAATATGTTTTTTTTTCATGGCCGATGCCAATACCGATAGTTTAGGACATTCAGGACCATAAGTAGGGCAAAAGGGAATTCACTTCAAATCCAACCACAGTCACTGTAGACGAATGAGGGATTACACCGACAACCACAGTCATGTTTTACCACAGACCTATAAGTCAAGTTTTGTGCAGTGCCCTTTTTGCACTTAAGTGTTTAGATAAAACCTTTTGTGTATTCTTTAGGCAGTAGGTCGTCCAAAACAAAATATCAGCTTCAGACACCAAAAGTATCACCAAAAAATATCAGCCAACTGGTCCATCTCTAATTATGGGATGTTCTTGAGCCAACAAAAGCCAGTTAGTCTTACATCAAATACCGATATTCTGGAACCAAGTTTTGGCACAGTACATTCTGTTTGAATTTGTATTTATTTTGATCTCTTTCACATTAGCTGTGAAAGCAGAGCTATTCTTCATAATAGATTTATGGGTAAAAAGACTTCTCTGTTTGAATCAAATTGTGATTGCTACTGTATCTTTTACATGGGGTAGAAAGTGTGTATATTCATGACAGTAATTTTACATTATCTCTTCTGCAAAAGTACTGTAACACTGCACCAACTTTGCAAACAAATCCAAAAATGCAATTTAGAGCAGACTACATTTTATATTTGTGGGAGGAAAGCGGCGATAGCTGGAGGCAGGATAAGCAAGAAGTAGATTACAGTATATGTGTGGGGAAATGAAGCGTCACTGACAAAATGGGAGTTCATAGGAAGTACCACAGTACGCCATAGAGATGCAGATGGCGGTTCGATTCTTTCAAGTAGTATTATTCAAATTTGACTTTTATGTGCTGATCATGTTATAAAATTGTTTCCTCCAAAGAACGAAAACAAGAGTAAAAGTGAAATAAGTTAAAAGTTTCTTGAGTTATTTTTTTCATTGCAATATACCTGCAGTCAGGATGTCACAATGCTGAATTTTATTGCTACGGTTCAATTATTCACAAATAGTGACACCATGACCATCACATTGTCCAATAGAGTACCATTCCTCTAGCATGAGACCAGCTTTATGAAATCAAACTTTTATGTGACATCAACAGATAAAAAAAAAAGCATTCTACATTGAAGATAATAGATTAAATACTTTTTTGCTTCTAAAATTCTCGCTGTTGATATTTTTTTGGTTTTTATGACTATATTGTGACCTGTATATATCACAATTAGCCTTTAACCAACTAATCTTGACATCCCTAACCTGCTGGATTTGCCTTGTGCTTCCTTCACGCACCTGTACGAGATTCGTTTTGATCATTTCGGCGCTCAAAATTCCTCCGCTGCACAGTTTAGCCATTTATACCGCTAGAGGTGCCAGGCCAACAGAGTATTTGGGGTATATCAAGAACAAATATTATAATGCAAGTGAAAAAAAAAGGTGTCCAGAGCAGTTTAAAGCTCACATAATGCATACTAAAGAATTGTTAAGCCATTCATCACAGAAGAAAGCAGAGAAAACAATCATGAATCCGGACTCTGCCTCTGTAATCTTTCTATTAACGAAGCAGGACAAGGAAGACCTGAGTCAGCCATAACTTAATGCCCAGGCCTCTCGGAGCATTATATAACCTGCAGACTTAAAGACTAAAGACTCCAGCTGTGGGAGACGTTAACCGAGAGCACACAGCACGGCTTAATACACAACGCTCTCTATGTATATCTTTACACAGCACATTTAAATATTTTATACAAATCGCCCATTAGTCCAAAGAATCCTTAAGTCAATTCCGGTTTTCCTTACATCAGCCCTGAAGTGCAGGAGAGGAGTTTTTGCATGGTATACTCTTCTTTTTTTTTTTTTTTTCAGACAAGGTAAACTTTGACTCCCACTTTTATACCTTGTGGCTAATACCAAATCATTTATACTAACTGCCACAAGTCCAGTTAAGTTGATGTGAAATTCATTAAAAAGTGAGAATTAGAAATGTTGTGAGACGTCCGGTTATGACGTGCTGCTGACGAGAGGTTGTTCCCGAAGGCTCTTCCAAAAATCCCTTCAAAACTATGATTATTATAAGATCTGACGGCTAAAAGTAAGGCATTTCTCATGTTTTGAAACAGAAGTGTGAGTCTCAATGTCATGTAAAAGCTTCAAAAGGAAACAAAAGTCGCCTAAAACTCAAAGAGGCAGAATGACTACATGATCGACGGCAGCTGCTGATAATGGGCCTGACGCAGGCCACGAGGAGAAACGCTCAAATTCAAGTGAAATGCCCTCCAACAGTGATCGAATGGGAGTTTTAAAAGTATTACAACAAGAAATGAACTCACCTTCCAATGATACACTGCTGGCAATTAAGGATCTAAAATCAGACCTAAATTTGCAAAGTAAAATAGTGGCCGAGGCGGAAGCGAGAATAAGCCAAACAGAAGATGACATGTTGACACTTAAAAATAAAGTGGAAAAACTGCCGAGCTCAGTGGATTTATTACAGTTAAAGCATTTTGAAATCAAGAGGACCGAGCAAGGCGCTCCAACGTGAGGGTGGCTGGCCTGCCTGAAGGTGTCGAGGGTGCCGATATGTGCGGGTTCCTGCAGAAGTGGCTATTGGCGGCTCTTGGCGTCAACCTTCCCACTCAGGCCATTGAGAGAGCTAGCGCACCGCACCGGACAACAGGGCACCAAGCCCAAGGGCCATCGTGATGAAGCTGCTATGTTATCAAGACCGAGTCAATATATTAAACGCTGCGCGGAGATTCAAAGAGTTCAAATATGAATCCCATCAAGTCGGCTTCTCAGAACACAGAAAAAACAACCCGGATTTGTCAGCAGAAACCCGAGAACAATGTCAATTTGACGGAGTAAAAGCTCGCTTCCGTGCGTTGGGGGATCGCTATGGAATACTGTATCTAGCTAAACTTTTGGTTACGCACGATGGCCAACCTCCCGAAAATCTTTAAAAACCACACAGGAAGCGGTGGAGTTTCTTTGAGGTATACAAGCTGCGCCAAGCTCTTCTCAACAGTAAGATGATCTACAAATGATGCTTCAACAATACTCCGTGTATGTATGCCAATCCTATCAATAGTGGTAGTATGCAATGCTTTTTTAAGGTGTAGGTATAAGAGAGAACACAGAGAGCACGAGAGCCATTCATAGTATGCACTTCTCAAGGGTACTATGACTTTTTTTTTGGAGTATAGAACACAAAACGGCTTATTTTTTGTTTTTGTTCCAGTCTTCTCTCTAATTTCTTAATTAATTAACAAAGTAAGCCTGTTGTCAATACTACGTGTTGAGAGGAGCCCTGGGGGGAGGGATGGAAAACAATGAGTCAGCATTCACATCATGTTGCTCCTCAAAAGGACGGATCAACTGGACAGCATAACCAGGGGGACTATGTTAGTAGGGTGGTACACACTTTGTATAGAATAAGCATGGAACGGTTGTGGGACGGGACTGGGGATCACGGCTTTATTTTTTTTTAATGCCTGTATTGTTTTGTAAAATGAGCATGGATACAAGAATGATATCAACATGTTTAACACAATGGCATCTGAAAAATTATGGATAACATCTTTTAATGTAAAGATATTGACAAAGATAAGAAAATAGAAAAGTTTATAATCATATACCTACAAGAAACACAATGACTTAGAACATCTAGAAAAACTGACTTTGGTTGAATTAATTTGGTTTGAATTTGGTTATAACAGACTTTACTATTCTTCATACAGAGGCAAAACATTAGAGGGGAGTGGCCATACTGATTTCAAGCCGAATAGCCTTTGATCAGGGTTTTGAACACAGGGATGGAGAGGGCGGATATGTACTGGTCAAAGGAACTATCAATGGAAGTGTATTTACTTTGATGAACGTATATCCTGCACCAGGAAGCGACCTCACATTCTATACTGAAGTTGTGGATCTAATTGCAAACCACTCTGAGGGAACCCTTATTTGTGGCGGTTTGAACTTATGTTCAGCCGACATTGGACGTCTCAAGCTCACAAAGTACTGGTAAATCTATATAAATCATGTTGGGGTTGATCGATATCTGGAGAGTAGTGATGTCATGATTAAAACAATAAAAGAATACAATATAAAGGTTTCCTTTCCTTTTTTTATTTTAAGATAGGTCCAAAATTACAGAGGCAGATCTAGGTGATCATGCTCCAAGTTACATCACTGTAGATCTTGAACAGAAACAAAAAACCACACTTTGGAGATTTAATGTTAGTCTACTGTAACAATGAGCCCAGTTTGTTACCACTAGCACTTGACACTTTTCACTATTTGCACTTCAAATTACATTTGGCACTTTTAATTGCACACAGCACTTTAAGCATCAATTTGCACTTTTCAAAAAGACAATTGAACAACATTGACTTTAAATATTTATTGAAGTAATGTCTGTCCTCTTTTTTAGATCTGGTACACAGGGGCACTTAAATGGAAGCTGTCTATCCTGGAGGGAAAAGGGAGACATATTAAATTAGGTCAATAGGATACGTTTTAATATATGTTTAAGGATGTTCAGGTGTTTGTGTTTACTGTGTTTTTTAGTGTTTTGGTGAATTGGTAAATGTTTACTCACTTCCTCTGTGCTTGTGTCCAGGAGTCAAAGGGTTCACTCTGGAAACGAGCTCCCTTATAAGGGTTCCCGGCTGGACCAAGGCAGAGGATGTGTAGGAGAGCATGATAGGGTTTTTTCACAGGGGTTTAATGCTTTTTATTATTGTTAGGTGTTGGTTTTAGGTTGTATTTTGTGTGCGTATGGGTTTGTGTGTTTTTATAGAGGTTTTTAGAAAGTTTTTATAAGCTATTGATAATTATAACATCCCTGTCAATTTTCTGTGGTGTTGCCCAATGGGATGAACAGGATAAAAGGCGCCTGGAACATCAGTCCTTGTTTTGCTGCTGGAGAAGACACAGCTCCGTGCCATATTTTTGCACAATGCACTTTGCGCTTTAATTTTCAATTGACAATTAAAAAGATGTGGACCTTGTCAATGTCTTGTCTCACTTAACTCCAACTGCTCAAGGCCAGACTACGTTACATCTACTCAATTTGATCCAGATGTACTGTTTCCTTACACGCCATCCTCTCTGGGTAAATAAGAAGGGGTGAGAGGAGCAGGGATGCTGTTTTTTAGACTTATTTCCTCCACCGAGAAAAATAAAAAAAATCATGACACCCACCTAAATAAATTATCTGGGATGCAGAAAAGGCAGTTTTTGAGGGGCAGGGTAATTGCTGTTGCCTCGGCCAAAAAGAAAACAAAGGTAGAAAAATCTAAAAGTTTTTACAGAACAAAGCTACTGCGCGGAGACTAAACATGCCGAAAACAAAGATCCACAAATGCTGCAGGAAATTAAAAAGACACGGGGTGAGATTAATTTCCTGACCTCACAGGAAATAATTTAAAAAATGGTCTTCACCAAACAAAGATACTATGAAAGCGGCTCAAAATTCACAAAACTATTAGCTTGGAAGCTCAGAAAACAACATGCAGGGAGAAACATTTTTGAAATACGAGATAACACAATTTTAATTAAACACGACCAAAATACAATCAGCAATTTCAATCCTAATGCATGCCCTTTTTGATTTCATATATGTTGTTTTTATTATTGCTCAGTAAAAACCAAGTTCCTATGTTTGTGAAATTTTGTTAATTGAAAACAATGGCAATAAAACCTTTTTTCTGATTCTGATTCTTTTACAAAAAACTTTTCACCAAAATATCAGGAAACAAAGAAGAAAAAATACAGTTGTTTTTGGACACTCTCTCATTTAGCTGCCAGTTCACGGAAGAAGAACAAAAACAAAAAAATTAGGAGCTGAAATAACAATTAAAGAAATTCAAAGTGCAATCCAGAGACTAAAAAACAATAAATCTCCAGGGAGTGACGGGTTCACCTCAGAGTGGTATAAAGCTCTAAAAGACACACTTACTCCCCTGCTTTTAACAACTTTCAACTGGGCCCTTAGAAAAGCTCAGATCCCTCCGAGTTAGAAGGAAGCCATCATATCCTTAATACCCAAAGAGGGGAAGGATCGACTTGACTGTGCCTCACATAGACCCATTTCTATTCTGAATGTGGACTATCGTATATAGCGGTACACCTTAATTATGTCTAAATATCACATTGTGCCATTATTATTATTATTCTCATAATTTGTATTATTATTTTTTTTCTTTGGTCTCAGTTTGTGTTCCCGTTTAATATGTATTGTGTACAATTAAATAGAAAAACTTGGGGGGGAGAAATATATATATATAAAAAATAATTAAGTTACTTTAAAAATACAGTGTATGAAGTTCTTTTTGACGTTGACATTCATAATGAGTTTTCATAGGAGTAATTTTAGCCATCCTCAAGGTCAAGGGTAAACATCAATACCACAAATTCCTTTTACTGCATTTTACTGTAAGAATATCTGAACAAAAGTCAAAACACAATTGCTTCCATACTGACCAATATAATATCACATGTCTTGTTAGTTTCACATTGTCTGGCTCTGCAGAGAAGACATATTCACTGCAGAGGATCCGTATTCAATAATGACTTTTAGCTTCTAAATTGTCATTGTATGAGTTTGCTCAATCAATACAGAATATGTTACCATTTAGACCTTTCTCAATTCTTTAATCGAATCATTAAGAAACAATGGGACAGAATTCGCAGAGGAGTTCCATGAAACGAAACTTATTTTGAAACTTCTTTGAACTTTTTAAGCCAAGCCAGCCTGACTTAACATTACAGAAGTTTGTCATTTGCTTATCTTTCAAAGATGACAGTGCGATTCATAACCGTTGACATTTATCAAAAGAAAAAGAATCCGAAACAGCAATTGTTCATTTTTTCCCTTCTGAGGCAGCAACAACTAAATGTTAATTTTAGTTAGTTTAGTTTAGTTGCCATTTGTACCTTGAAAAGTACATTGTGCTCTGAGTGCACAGTAAAACACACAATTTTGTTTTAAATAATAATAATAACATGAACAGACAATGGACAAAAAACGAAATGCACAAAATTAATAATTAATCATAATAATGCTCATCCTTTTTTTATGTTTTATTTTAATTTTCTCAGCGTGTTTGCTTACTAGCCTTCTATTATGCTCCAAAGGTATCCTTTTAATGTGTCCATAGCAGGAGGTTTGAGGAACCAACTACATAGTTTTGAGGAACCAACTGCAGTGCTTTGTTAACCTCAATCCAGTATTTATGAACAAGAGGACAGTCCCAAAACACATGATAACGGTGGGCCACTTGGCAACCACAGTTTCTCCAGTAACCAGTATATCCCTGTGAATAGTTCGCACTTTGACATGGTGTTATAAAAAAAAAAAAAACTGATACATTTTCCAAACATATTGTGATAGCTGCAGCTCTTTTTCACAGGTTGACAAACTCTAAAACACCTTATGGTCTCGTCATCATTATCACCGCTGCTTCCTGATTTATTGAAAGTCTAATACGTTCCACTTATCTTCCCCAGTCGCCGGTAGCGTGTTTGCATGATGAGACGGTGCACCTGCTTGCACTATCGACTCCCTGTGCGTGTCACAAGCGCCAGCTCTCCTAATTGGCGCTTAGTTATTGACGTCAGCAAACGCACAACAAAATGGAAGAGATTGAAAAGGAGCACAAAGCCATAAACGCCAATTTCTATCTCGAGTGGCCGCCCTCTTTCTTTCTCTCTCTCTCTCTTTCTTTCATTGCTCCTGATGCACAAAGAAACAACATGTATGTTTGCACACAGGGGGAATTGAGGGTAGAGAGTGCCAAAGCTGATACAAAAAGCCCCACTTCACACACAAAGATTACTTTCTGATCTGGCAATTACGGAGCGTATCACCTCGGCTGCCTCGTCCCATTGGCCTCGCTGCGCTTCTGATTGTGGCTAGGGCAAGTTGAGCGCTACAAGAACCCTTCAGTGTGGTTCTTAACTAGAAGAGCAGCAAAATGTATTCAGTTCTCATGGCCTTTATGATGCAAAGACAAAAAAACCGCAGCAAGGAGGATGTATGGATAAAATGGCGATTTGTGTAGAGATGTTACCAGATGTAACAAGGCGGCAGTGAATTTATATATTTAGAAAAGAGGCAACAACCTATAAAGCTATAAATCATTTTAAAGGGTAGTATCTGTCTTGCTATGTACTACATCTTTCCTGTATGAATATGGTGCCAGACTTAAATTGAAAAGTAATTATTCATTTGTTGGCTCATTAAGACTTCTGGAAGAAACTGGTGCACAATATAAAAACACTGCACGGGAAATAAAACTGACAGTTATGACACTATTATGTTTTTGGAGTTTTTTTTCCTTATGAAAGAACATCCAAGAGCAGCGTGTGTTCTGGGACAGTCTATTTGCCCAAATAAAATGAACTTGAAATGACTGATTGCATATTGTCAGGGTGTTGAGAAGTAACATGTATATTGAGAATATTTTGTAGTCTAACAAATGCAATATTGAGATATTGGTACAATATGTAGCCTCAGCGGTCTTGGGACTGAAACAGAGCCTTTATGATCATCACCAGTTGTACATAAGTCAAAGGCAAAGTGGGTGAAGTCTAAACTTCTATTAGGTCTGAACAGTTTTGCAAAATCTAAATGTGATCGCGATGAGCAAATTGTGTATTAAAATCAGAATTCAGTTCACATTTTAAAAACACCCCTGAGCAGTAATGCATTTCACTTAGACATCAAAATAAACAATGGAACTGCAACAATTAATCGACCAGTTGTGACTAGTAGACAATAAAAAAATATTTTAACTGTATTTTGATCACCAACATTGTTATCTGGACTATACAGACTCTGAAACATGTACGAAAATACATTTTATAATAAAGACAGTGACATCATTAAATCAAAATGTCAATAAATAATACATTTCTGATTTGCTATTTTTCATTTAGGCACATGTTCTCTCTTCAGTAAGAATACTGAATCTTTATTTTTGTTGATTATTTATTTGAAAGTTTCAATGTACAAAAGAAATAATCAGTTTGACTTTTAAATAATTGTTGGTTACAACACTAGTAAACAAAAATCCCTAAATAGATTTTGTCATTTGCTACTCTAGTGGAGACAGTCTATTCAACAGAAAATGTGCCAATTCAAATTGCAATTTGGAGTTTCTTGCCATTTTTTGTCAGCCCTACTTTCTATTTCAGAAAAGTCATTTAAAATCGCATTGTCCTATTAGACAAACAAACCAACCACAAACACAACTTTCTTGGCCAGGCAATAATCAGGAGCACCAGATTTGGGCTCTTCCCCAGAACATAAATAATACCTGCAACATCTCTCAATACTGTCTCACTGCGGCAAAATGATCCTTTGTACGCAATCGCTAAATCAATACAACACTCTAAACCCATTGTCCTGGCTCTTCTTTCTATTTGCCCATTACTTGTCAGTCAGAAGAAAGGACGCAAACCTCGTGTTCTGCCCCCGGTAAAAGAGTGTTTCAGTTAAGGGTAAAAAACTGTCGATTATAATTTAGTAATCTTAGTCTTAATTCACGTGTTGCTGTTTATGCTGAAAAAAAACTGTCACTAGGTTAAAAAATAATGATTTGGTCTTAGGATTGGTTTTCCTGTACGGTACTTTATTTTGAAGGCCCAGTTGGTCGTCTCATTTCTCCTTTACGGGTGAAAGTCCCTGAAGGTGACAGCAGCAGGAGAAAGACAGTCATAAAAATGCTAATACTGCTTTTTGACTTGTCGTCCGGTCTGTGTCGAGATGATAGATAGAGTATAGAGTGACAGGAAATGAAGCCCGCCGGACCTGTGCTTTTGTGAAATATAACTGTGTTCTGCATTTTTCATTTTCATTCTTCGGTTTGTTTGCTTTCTCACCAAACAAACTTTCATGTGGAAACAACTAAATCTGCCAATCTGTCCATTGTTTTATTATTTAACTTTCTTTAAATGCATTTTTCTTTCATAGAGACACACAGATCACCACTTAAAGTAGCACCTACGCACACAAAACTTTACAGTCTTATATTTAAGATTCTGATGCATCATACAGAAGGATTTGCTGATCGAATTCCAAACCTGATTTATATAAGTTTTCCCACCAATTCTTAGCAAGACTTCTTAAAAAGTTTACCCAAAAACGAAATAAGACATCCAACATCCCTTCTGTAAAGTATTCTCTATTGACGCAAGAACTTTAAATAAAGTGCCTTATTTATATATATTTTCTCACATTTATAAGTAATCTCTGAATGTAAGTACTTTTCCCATTCACCTGCAGTGTCTCACATTAAACATTCTTTGGCATTTGCTCAAAAGTATGTGCGTAGTGTAGAACTTTTTACAACGACATATTGTTATTTAACACAGTATCATTTGTAACCTGCGCACAACCCTGACATTAACTTTGACCATGCAATCACTATTCTAAACAGCATTGAATTTAGTTTGGGCTCTGCAAATATGGAAAGAATAGTGTGTTTGGGTCTAATCTCTTTGCACAAGGACAGAGGGCAAACTGGCAGCAGCAAGCACAATTACTGAATCACAGTCAACACCTGAGCAGCCAGACAATGCAGGCCCAATCATAAAAAGAGCTAGATTATGCCACAAAAGCTGGTAAAATGTCAAACGGCATTGTATTTTAGTTGGATAAGTGATGAAACTCCGGCGCTAATTGAGTTTTTACGCGCAAACGTGCAACAATGATCTGATTTGTTCACCACTGCCACACGCTGTCTCATTCACTCTGTTCAAATGTGGCGAGCAAGACGCACGTTTGTGAATGTTACTAGGACCCATAATATAATACTTACAGCTTTACGTGGCTCGTTCCAAATCAAAGAAACCGTCCAAATCTGAGACACAATACACAAGTCTAATTCAATGGGATTTGGTCCTCACAAAAGAGCTGAAGCGAATTTAAAATATGTATTGAGGACAGTATGTATGTTCTCTAGCTTCCTCCGCCAACCAAATCTAAATAGACCCACATGCTAAAATGTCAATAAAATGATTTCAGTACTCCCAAATATTTGTATGAATTTTATATGCAGCTTTTATTTAGGTTCTTCGTATTGAGCTTTAACATAAGTAGAGCATTATTTTAGATTGTATTTATTGTAAATGGCAATATTGCTCTAAAACGGCATAGTAATAGAAACAGATCCATTGACGTCTTATTCAAAACTGCAGGAAGTCAGGATGTGACATCAGGTTGTCATTACGTTTATGTTTTTATTTTTGAAAAGTGGCTCAGCGTCGGAATTTTCACATGATCGCAACTAAGTACAGGGATGTGGGCGGGGATATAGGGTAGGTGAAAACTGGAATTTTCCACGTCTTGGTTGTAAGACAATACAGGATTACTCAAACATGCAGGAATCAATCAAAAATACCACTTTGAGTAAACTAATGATGATTGATGCGTGTTCAAGTTGATTTTGTTTAAGTCTCCTTACACAACTCTACCATGACCTTATCTCGCAGATGGGTGCTAGTCCTTATATTGACACACTTTTGATTAGTAAAATGAAATAAAAAATTGGGCTGGAAACAAGCAAAAGTATTGTTTCCAATGCTGAAAAAAATCTAAATTTTAAATTCCAACAAACAAAAAAGAAAAAGAAAAGTTTTTTTTTTACAGATTTCAAGGCATTTTTCAAATAAAGATTATTTCCATTTCCATTTCTATGCACATATCTTTCATCGTTAGATCAGTTTAAGCAGGTAGAGATGTGGAGTGAAAATTAAAATTGCCTCAACAAGGTTTGGCCGAGGAATTTTTATACAAAACCCATCGGTATGTGACTGCTAATGAACCATTTGAAAGACTGTGGACGGAATGGGACGTTTGTTTGAGCCTTAACTTCTTTTCTTTCTATCTTTTTTGTTTGATGTCTGCCGATTTGGATTTTTGTCTGCTGTTCTCTCTCTGGTTCTGTTTTGTGGGTTTTTTTATTTTTAATTTTTTATATACATATACACGATACTACAAGACTGCACACATTTTTGCATGTGCAGTCGCTATACGCTCATTCGCTTGTTCATTTTGAAACTTGGGACGACAAAAAGGACCATCGAGGTAAGCTTTACACCCATTTCACGTCTTCAATATAATTTTACTACCACTTCCATGCCTTCTAATTAAGACAGTAATCTTTTATCACTTACGAGGATGACTCACACAGACACAGTCCAGAGAGAGACTGATGATAGAAGATGTTCCCTCCTCACGCTGAGTGCCTGTGAACTTCACCAGAGCTGTTTTAGACTCACCATAAAAAATTCAGCACCATCTCTTAGCAACATTTGCCCTACATACAAGCGCTCGTACATACGCGGGCACATGCATCAAAATGAGAAAAACACACATGACGATAGAGATTTGAGATATGATCAAGACAAGAGATGAATCTTCTGACGAGCTACCATGCAGTGGTTTAGCATAGACTTTTTATTTTATTTCATTCTTTTTTTAATGTTAGATTTCCTATTTGGATTGCGGCAATTTGTGGTTTGTGCGTTGTATGGACTTGTGGTTGACACTAAATATACACATATACACTGACTATTACGCACACTCATCCTCACTCAAGCTCACAAAGAGGCAACTTTCAAAGAGCAATCAAGGTGTTTTATAATTGATAACTAATTGAAATGACCAAAATTGTTATGTTTTTTGTGATCCAACCCTCTCCAATTAACCAAAGGACTCAACCTAAGCTGTATAATCAGTCCCACATGGGAAAAGAACAAGCTCATTGCACATTTATCATTTGGAACAAAATCTAACTTCTCTCATCTCTGAGTTTAAGAGCTTCACACGTTGTTTCTGCTGTCCTCTGAATTTTTTATTTTTTGTATCGACCTGTTAATCGCGCCCATCTGTACACCGGGAGATAAGGCATGAGCCCAGGCGGCATGTCTTAGTATAGTGTTAAAAAAACAAACATCCCTGGACTTTATCTGCACGGTTCTCTTTTAAAGTACATTTTATAATGATTATTTATGTTTTAATTTGTTTGTATCGTGATTTAATGCGCCTTTTCCTGTTATGTAAAGCACTCTGAATTACTTTGTGTATGAATTATGCTCTACAAATAAACTTGCCTTGTCTTGCCAGCACAACAAAGCGCCACACTGCTGGACCATGCTGGCAGGGACCCTTTACAGAAGCGAGCAGTGTTTTTAATGTTTTCCATCAGTGCCCAAATGGATTAGAAACACTGCTGAATCCGACATGTATCACTGTTAAAGAAAATTCTGTTAATGAAGTACAGATGAGTAGGGGGTGTATGGGGGTGGTACGTGAAAACAGGAGTTTTTGACACAATGACGGCTTAAAGGTAAAAAAAATATTACATCCATTTTGAGAGGCTAAATGAGAGGTTTTAAAGCTCCTAAAAGTTTATTTTAGACTCTGTTACCCAACTCGACCTGACATATATGTTAAAGTTTAGCGTATATGTCAGGTCGAGTTGGGTAACAGTTTGTCAGCTGAACCAATCACTCTATTTTGTGTTGTCTAATAGTGCCAGGTATCGATACAACAAAGTGATTGATGAATGTGGCCGCGTGTGTACATTCATTAGATCCTCAAGTGTGCGTCCGAGCGCGCCCTTGAGAAAACAGAGCACACAATTCTCTACCTCCAATCAGGTCAACACTTCAGCCCACCAATTCATTTTCATTAGGCTTTAATGACAAGAGTATATACTATGTTTGGTGGGGGAGGTAAGAAAGATGTAGAGAGGAGAGAAGTACGCTGTAGTTGTGCTCCCAGTGAAAAGCTTTCAACTCACTATGTACGGCGCTCAAGCATAAAACGCCTGTTACATAATTCTTACACGGCATTCACTGCTATTGCGCCATTGCATCGGATGTGCCCTTTGGCTTAATTATGTTTTATATACAGCACTGGGTGAATGAAGGCAGGGAAGAGAATCTGAATGTTTTCTACTCGAAGGGTAGTAAAGTAATTTGGGCTGCAAAATATATCATAGGATCTTGACTGTGACAAAGCACAGTACATGTGCCCTCTACTAACATTGGCTGCCTTGATAAATAAAGGCCACGCAGGTGGATAAAATAGTCCATTGATACTGAAAATGTATTCTACACTAAAATGTTTACCACTTGTGCATGTTTTGGGTTGATAGAAGAGCGAGTGCCCGGAAGTAACCGCGACATAGACCAATATATTGGTTGGCCGATGTATCAATTGGTGATATTTGCTCTTTTTAGGGTATTGGCAATCGGCCTTAACTCTCCAGCACAGGCGTGAAAGTGGAAAGGGGGAACTGCACAGAACGTGACTTCACTGCTCTCATATAGGTTTGAGGTAAAATAGGGCAGTGGGTGCCTTTGTAGCCAATTTAAATGGCATAATTTGGGAAAAATGATTGAAACAAATCAGTCAAAAAATAACAGCAGAGCTTATCAGCCATTGGGTCCTCTGGATTCTAAACATCGACCTCTGCCACGAAAAAGCCCACATTGGTCGATCTCTACCAGACGCGAGGGGAAGCACACAAACTGCACAAAAAAATGCCCGTTGTGCCGTGGTATCACTGCACATTAGGAGCCAGATAATTGCTGTGAAATAGGGTAAAATTTGAGAGGGAAGAAAAAAACGAATACAACTCTCAGTAGTCCTATCACACAACATAGCCGCTATTGCATTTCTCTGATCGCACAGTAAAAAATCCCAGTCAATATTAGCTGCCCCATTTCTGCCAAATCCAGGCACCTGTTCGTTCTGGACACATTTTACCCGGCGTTTTTTTCCTTTTCAAAATGCAGTCGCAGTTGATATCGCTCTACAACATTTCTGCTCTGGCTGACTTCACTGCGTTCCTTTCACTGGGCACTGCTGTGTATCTGGGTCAGTCAGTGCAGGCAGACAAGCTGTGACCATGTGTGGTCAAGTGTTGAGAAGTGAAGACTTTAATCATTTGTAATAATGACTGCAATTGTGGAAGAGAAACCGAAAGGAGACGCTAGTGAACAGTGAACCAGTGTAAGCTTCTTTTTATGTCAAAAAGCTTTCACACACAAACAAGAGGGAAATTACAGACTATTACAGAATAAGTCAATACCAAAGCTTTTCCTCTTGTCTCATTTTGATGTAGTTACACATTAATATTTCGTTACATATGATGCTCAATTTCCTTCCCCGTCTCCATAAACAGAAATGCCTATACCCAACACATCCATCTATCTTCATTAGCTCATAATATTCAGCCTATTTTAAAATCCCAATCTTTTTTAAGAAGAAGAATCGGATAATAATTATGACTTTGAACTCCAAGGCATAAAGACTCCAGCGCTAAGCCTTGTCCCACACTGGCAGTAATATTACCTAGCATGCTGGGAGTGCTATAAAAAACTGTCAATCTTGGATTTCCTGGGAATAATGTCTAATTCCTTGTATGCACAAGTTACTGGAAAAAAGAAAGGAATGTTGTAAAAGAATTTGTGGTAAAGTCGTCTAAAGAAAGAAGAAAGATTGCAGTATGTGGTATTTTTAACCAAATATCAACATGTTTTTTGCCTAGTTTTTTTAATCCAAGGCAAAAGGATGAATAGGTTAAACATGGAGGTCAGTGTTCCAAGTGTCCCTCAAACTAATGTTATGTCTCTGGGCAAAACACTGCCTACTGCTGGAATACTTTGTGACTGGAAGGGCATTCGCCAAACAAAGACTGCCAAATCAGGGCCCCAAGACTCATCCTGGAAAACCACAGACTGAAATGCATCTTAAAGGGGACATATTATGTAAATTCCTCTGTTATGAGCTTTCAAACATGTTATAACGGTGTTCCCAGAGTTAAAATACCCAGAGTTGTGTTTTGGTTCCTTCGTGTTTGAGTAATCCTGTGTTGTCTTGGATTCAAGGTTTCTCCTACCCCCTGTCCCCACCCACAATTCTGTTTTTAGGTACGATCATACATGTATGGTTAACATGGGATACGATAAGGGATACGATAAGTCCCTATGAACATTGTTTATTCTGTTTTATTTTCCACTGTAGCCCCTCGAGGCAACTACTGTCTTGATTTTGGGCGCTTCAAAAATAGATTGACTTGAAATTGAATTGAGTTAAAAAATGTCATGTTGTTGGATTCATTCTTTCTTGCGTTGTGTTCTTGCTTAGGTTTCTTATCCACTGTGCATCATGTGAATGGTTTGAATGTTGATTGAATACGTTGCAATACTTAATTAAAAAAAGTCACAATCGACATTTTTTTCAACAATAAAAACACGTAACTGCCACAAAAAAGTGGTGTGACTGTGCGGATGAGTTCTGCAGTTTTGAAAAGGAAGTCAGTGGACGTGTTTCTATTATTAAACTGTTTGGATAAATGTATGCGATTAACAGTGAACCATATGCAATAACAATCTATGTATGTTTATGTTTAATACTAAATACACAAAAAAGCATTATATGTCTTCTTTTAGTGTATACTTCAGCTTTTGCTACCGCCTTTTTGCTTTCTTTTACAAACAATATTTATAGATAATGGTTCAGTTCCACTAAGAGCCTTAAAAGATGAAGGACACTTGCAGACAAAATAGCGACGTCTGCATTATGAATCCAATTATGAGTCAAATCTTGCAGCAATCATTCTTTGGAACATTATAAGAAAACATCACCCATATGGCAATGCAACATTTACATCGAGCTGTGCTGTTCTGGCATCCATAATGATCATTAAATTTGCAAGACACCATAAATACAATCCAGCTGCATTTAATTATAGAAGAATGGAGGATAGGGGACGCAGATTAGGCATTGGAACATCAGTGTGGGGGAAAACATGCATTCCACGATTTCATTCTCCGCATGATCCGTATGAAGGAAAAGTACATGATTGGAATAAGGTGATACAGCTTCTATAGGACAGTTGAAAATTGAGGTTTTTCCCATTTGCAAGTTGATTGTGGATGCTAAATAAAGGCTCTTAGATCAGAAGCAGTGACTAAAGCACGTTTTTGTAATAAGGCTTTCCCTGCGCACTTTTAGGTAACAGCTAATCCCCCACAGGCATAAAACTGGCAGTGCTTTTTGAATGACGTTTTCCGAAGACTTCTCGAGTAGGAAAGAAAAAACACTACAGTGAAAGAATCAGGCACAGTGTTGGTTCCAAATGCTATTCAGAGTCTCTTTTACGCTTAAACTGGGAGACCGTGCTATACCCATAAGTAGTAACTAGTGACCCGTAAGATTTTTAACTATCAAGATTCCCGCTGGCTGTGGAGGTGAGCACTTGCGGCTGCCAATAATGCTCTAACATGGAACAATGAAAGCTGTTTGTTGACTCAGCGTGTGTGTCTACAAGTACGTGTTGACATGTGTCCTGTACATTGTACATAATCCGCTGTGTGTCGTGCTTATCTTCTATGTACAACGGCATGTAGCGAGAATACCTTCAAATTAGGACTTTTAATTGATCACAGTTGAATTTTTACATACCATAATTTCCTGCTCAAATGACAAAACATCCTGTCATATTCTGCATAAAGCTATTAGTTTGCCCATTGCCAAAAGCACTATTTCAGTATTTGTCAATTCTCCTGGACCTGTTTAAAATGTGAACATTCAACATGAATCCTTTATCAAAACATTCATCCCAAATCTAATCGCAATTACTTAATACTTGTCCAAAAAAAGCAGCAATTCAATATTTCTTCCCAAACTGTGCATCCCGATTTCAAATGCATGTCTGAGTCAAAGCCCAAATCATTCTCGGAACAAGCACAGTGTCCTGCCATTTGTAGCGATCCCTTCGCGGAGCTCATCATTAGGTAAGTTGACACACATTAATTCACACTTGCACACACGGAGGACTAAAAATAGCCAGCATATTACCTTTCTGTACACTATCATGTTGGGGGACTCGTCTGCTACACCGTTGGTCCCCTGCCCTCCAGTGTTGGTCTGTGCCATGATCCGGTCAGTGAGTCGGCCACTGCAAATGTCAGGTGCTCCTGTGGTGGACACAGTGGAGACAGGTTAGTCACTGGAACTACATTTTAGAAACCACTGAACCTTGGCTTGCACACACGAGAGGGATATTTACATAGGCTATGGCTTGTACCTTTTATCTCTGGCTTTTCACATTTTTCCATGCAAAATATTGGGGGGCTCTGCTGGTCAACGTCTGACAAGGTCCCCACAAGGACATTTTTTGAAAAAGGTGTGATATTGAAACATATGTCAATTTATTTTTTATCAAGGGGGATTGACATGTGTTATATATTGTTTTCAGTATTTGTATACATTTACCATTCAATTCAACCTATCACCGAAGATTTTATCACGTTTGTTTGTTTTTTGAACATTAAAAGCAACATTTGCAATCTTGGATGTGTTTTTACGCGCTGTGCACGCTCCCAGCACGATGCCACGATGAGATGAAGTGAAGCCCTGGACGCTGACAACGGGAGACGCAGTAAAACAACACACCGTTCCCGGAGGACGTGGCTATACTCTACACCTAACAATGCAGCTTGGATACATAAAACGCACTAGCCGTACGTGGCTTAACCGACATGATACAAGGAACATGCACGAGCTTTGTAGTGATGTCTTTACGACACCCACACGACACCCTTGAGGGACAGTCTGCAACACTAAATAGCCTATGGCAACCAAACATCGAAGTCATGGATGAACCTGTTCGCAGCGTGAGGCCGGAGTGTTTTCTAAGCACATGCGGCCGTGCGTTTCAGCACCTCGGACAGTTACCGGACTAAACCACGAGGATCCAGAGGAACAGCGACGGTAGAAAGAAAGAAGAGGGGGCTCACCTGATCCACGCAGCCCGCTTAAGGACTCCTGGTTCGTACAGCCGAGGAGGTGCGAGTTTGTTCCTCTGTGGCGTTTCAAACCGTGTCAACTGGCAGACATAGGAACGCGAGGACAGTGCATTGGCGGCGGAAGGACACGGCTGACATTCGCTGAACACTTGCTTTGGTCCTCTTTATGTATCTATCCCTGGCCGTGTTTCGGTTTGTGTGATTCTCTCTCTCTCTCGCTCTCGCTCTCGCTCTCTCTCTCGCTCTCTCTCTCTCTCTCTCTCTTCCTACGATGCTCCCAAGCAGCACGAGCGCGCCGCCGCAAAACCCTGGCTCTCGTGAACGCGCATCGATCCATGAGCAATAGCGTGAGGAATAAATTACAACCCTGTTTTGGAGACGTTCAGACCAAATATCACTGCTATTCTCCATCACCTAAGATGGTGGATGAAAGCACTGTCAGAACAGAAAAGGGAACAGTGTCTTATTTAATGTCATTGTGTGTCTTTAGTAAATAATATCGTGGTTTTGTCTCAGTAAAATATCAAAATGTCACAATACTCTGGCTAATAATTCGAGTGACAGTAAATACCGTTTTTACCTAAATATCACGCTTTGTTGACACTAAAGGTATAAATGTAAAGCCTATTTTCTTTTAATTCTGTCTGTTATCATTTACACGCGTGCCAATGCGTAAGTGCATGGCTCTTGCTTAACACGAATGTGCCACTTTATGTTGTGCCGCATGTGTTATTTTTCCACCAGCATTGACACAATAAAGATATAAATACGCGTTATAAACTCTTAATTGGACGGAGTTCATGGCTGAGAGGTATATGTGCAGCAGCTGAGGCGTGAAAGATCACAGATGTGGCCTTCCTCCATATGTAGTGTCTGTGCGCATCTGTCCGCTCCCGCCTCCCAGTCAGGACGCGGGGGAGCAGGGGCCATGAACTGGACTCTAACAGCACCCGCACTTTTCACTTTCAGGCTAAAGGCACTGCTGTTCAGTACACTCCATGCATTTCAATCAATAAGGGCTCTGCTTTTCATATGAAATACCTGGAGTGTTGATGATCACTATATTTAAGACTAGACCAAAAATCGGATCATGGATTGATTTCGAGAGTTTTCAGATAACTGAAATGTAAAGCAGTTACATCTGGCGCAAATAGTCTGATGATGATACAAATACAGAAATGAAAGTAAACATGTTGAAGATTGAAAAAGTTACTTCAAAATGTATTGTATTTTGTCTTCCAGTTAGCCAGTTCTGAAGATCTACTTATTTACTGCCATATGGTGTTTCTGATTATCAGATTTATCTTGTGCAGGTAAAACATCAAATTATTGGTTTATCTGATTATTGTAATAATGTGATTTATTTCTGACCATGTAAATATACCAACTGATCCTTACTTTTTGTTAGCAGGAGTCGAAATGGTAAAGAAATGCACACTATAATGACATATTTTAGTTTTCTCCTGAAAACACACAAAGAGTTGCTTTTGAGAGGAGACTGCTCCTGGCCTGTTGTTTTATTGTGTGTTTTATGTGATTTCTTAAAGTCATTGGAGCCACAAAAACCCACAAAAACCAACATTTCTGCCACTGGTCCAGTCAACTTTTCTCATATCAGTTTATAACATTTGATCTGATGCTCTTGCAGTTTTGTCATATGCTCTTTGCCGAGTGACCCCAGTCAAAATGATCCATTGGTTCCAGACGGATATAAAACAGACAGGGCAAAGTCACGTCACAATTTAATTTGGATATTTAAACTGGTCAGTGTTCTGTGACGTTTTGGCTGGTACGACTGTTCTGTATATGCACTGATGGGAAAGCAATGTCTGCATCACAATTACTTGTGATTGTGCACATTTAAGCAGAACTCACAAATTGACATGCAAAATTTGAGAGTTCTGTTCTTTTCATCGCTTGCGCTATTTGTTTATTTGTAACTATAAAACATACTCTGTGTGAGTGACAGATAGTTCATATAGTGGAGTAGCATGCTCCCTTGACATCTGCTTATATGATCCATTCATGCCGCCAAAGGAAAATGAGTTAGTGTAGCATCCAAACAAAGATGGACAGTGACAACCTTAACATGGTAAAGTCACAATGATCTTTATAAAACTAAAATGTGCAGTGTGCCGTGTGCTGAGGTAACACGCTACTTCACGTCACTGTAAACACCTGACAAGTAATCACCTTTTCACATGCCACTTGATAACATTTCACCTCAGCTGATCCAAATGCTCCACTGGATCCAGAAATCACTAACATCTAAACAAAACAAAAAGTGTAAATGTTTTAGACTGGTCAGTACAGTCAGTGATTATTTTGTCCATGTTGAGGCAAGAGAATGGCTCATTGAATACACTGTGACTTGATTGTTGACATACAAGCCCCCACTAGATGGCATCCGTTTCCTTAAACTGGAAATCCACGGGACATCTCAACACAACGTTTCCCTGTGTTGCAGTATATGTTTGCAATTGTTTGATTCTGCAGATTAGGGGAAAATCCATGTTGCATTGTGTTGTTTCGAGTGATGAATCAAATGTGCTAGTTAAAAGCTGCACTCATTTCACTCAAAGACATTCAGTCCATTCAACTTCAACCCAACACCTTCCCTTTTTATCCACGCTATCTCTCCAGCTGTTAAGTCTCGGTTAAATACATTTCTCACTGTGTAAAGGCGTGCAAAAACAGCAATAGGACTTCTTAAATAACAGTATATAAACTAACAAATGTGTCAGCTTTATTGGCATCAAAAACAAACAGGGGAGTTTTAATGTGATAACTCAAGGCCCTGAGGTTTAACAAGACTGTAAATCAATACAAGATGTTGGGCACAGCATGGAAATCAAACCAAAAGACTTTAAAGACGACTTCGTTTCTGGTGCTCGTGGCGCCGTTTAATCTGCGGACATGATCCAGTTTGTTTTGCTTTCTCTTTCCTGAATTGCTTCCCTTCAGCCAGACGCAGGATGTCTCGTGCTTCCTCTAAGAGCTCATAAATAACAGTGTGGAAAAGGCTGGACGAAACAACAGTGGACACACGATAACTTTAGGATGTGAACGCAAATTATATTTCTTAAAGTCGTGCGTAAAATTTTATTATTTATCTGACACAAACTTTGCAAAAACATAAAGGCCATGACTCCATATAAAAAGTTTAAATTGCCTTGTTGGGAGCCCAGGGGGAGGTAGATCTCCAAAAAACAGCGTCTGGGAGGAGTCAATGGTTTTTTCTCTCTCTTTTTGCATGTTGACACGTGAAACTTTCCCAAAAAGTTAGTTGGTGTTTGCTGCAGAGAAGTCTCTCGGTTAACGGTCCTGTGTGCCCCTGAATATTTCTGAAAAGGAAAACTGATGGAGATAATCAAACCCTTTTAAAGAAAACGGTGGCAGAGAAACGACCCGCTGCAATATGCCCGCACAGCACGACGGAGTGGTGGAATAATACATTTCATAACTCTTAATATCTTTTAAAAGTTGTGCGCGTTGCCTTAACTCAACTCGACTCTGAATCTCACGCAGCGGCCGCGGGAGCAGTGTCTGCGCGGCGCAATGGCTGCTCAGTGCGACATATTGAGCGGGTATTTGCAGCAGTCGGACCAGGGCTCCAACAGTGAGCGGAGCACAGACTCTCCTCTGCCCGGCTCCGAGGAGGACTTGAGCGGACCACATCCAGACCCCGAGTGGATGGAGGAGAGGTTTCGAGTGGACCGGAAGAAGCTGGAGATCATGTTACTGGGTAAAGACACATGTTTTAAACCTTTGTTTTAACTCTTTATTACATAATGCGGTATTTATAAGTCTATTATATTTAGCAAATCTTAAATGAGCGTGTTTATTGCGCGTTAATTGTTTTGAAAAACGTGAGCGTGGCCGACGCGTGATCAACAGGAAATCAATTAAGCTGAGATTTAAATGCGTCAATTCCCGTCTTTGGCCTTTCAATTAGCGTCAGCCTCAAGCCAAACCACGATGATTGGAGCAAACGTGGCAACAACGTGGAAAGTAGAAAAAGATCCTTATATATTCAATGGAATTCTAAGAAAACAAAAGGGTCACATTGAATCATACAATATGACGTGAATTGCTCTTTTAAGTAATACATGGTATTTGTTAATAGGTCAGATTTGGTGTGTAATATCAGTCTAATATTTGAATACTGACTAAAGTGGTCACGTGTTGCTCCCACTGATGCAGTTTTGTTGGCAGTAATAACCAAGTTCCCCTCTGTGCAGTATGTGTGAGGTCATCTGTAAGTCCCCAAACACAAAAGAATATGTAAGGTTGTATAAAGGTTGTATATAAAACGATTCATAACTTCTTGCAAACTCCCTTACTTATTATACGGCACTAGATGTACTTGTTCTTCCCGAGCATCCTTCACCTTTAGCCTGACACACATGTTGCTTACACTGTCCCCTGGAGAATGTCCTGGTCCTTGCGTGGCTCGTCTGCACATTCCACATTGCCCCATGTCATCCCCAACTCTTCCAGGAAAACAACATAACCAGGGACCAGCCCTCCGATGACACTCACACACCATAAGCTATCCACTTATGTATTATACTAGTACTATCAGCTATGCACAAACTACTATTACATGCTTTGTGCTTCAGTACGTTGCATCTAGGCCTGTCACAACAACACATTTTGAAGAATAATAACATATTACTAAGCTGCATTTCAAGAAACAATATGTTTTAGTTCCGTTAAACCATTTTGAATGAAACTAAGTATATTTGTTTTTGAGTGAACCATATAATTAATTAAATAAATCAGGTACTACAATAGATATACTGTAGAATGTGATCAAACACACTGACTCCAGTAGTGATAGAGTACGTTTCTGGTTAAAATGTTGATGACAGTCGAAAAGGAATTTATAAGCAAAGCAAATAGTGGCCCACAATCAAAAGTATATGTTTTTTATGGTACTATTTCCCTACACACTGACATGTGGACAATGAATGTTCTCCTTTTGTTTGTAACCTGTATCAGTTGAGACTGAGGCTGCAGGATAAGACTGAAAGTAGCTTGTGCTGTGTATTTTGGGTGACTTTTAAGCACTTTGCTTTTTCAACTATGAAACTACTTTGACCTTTTACTCCTGGCCTTAAGGAAACATCCTGTAACAGGTTCTGTGCATTATGGTTGTTTAGTATATAGGATAGGACAGACTTACCGGTATGTATATCTTTTTATTTTATCTGAGGCAATTTATCTGTGTTATTTTAAAGTATGGGTCTTACACATTGTAGACAAGGATCACTTACAATTTCATGCAGATTGTAGATTATGGTTAATACTTAAGATGTTCAGACTGAGACAAAAACTTTAAATATTGTTTGTCCAAGGTTATTGTAAGTTGCTTGACAGACTAAATGCAAACTACTCTTCAAATGAAATGACTGTGTATTCAACATTTCAAATTCATTTGTATGAATTAGAAGTGGGCAATATATCAAAAGGAGCTGATAAAAAAAAAAAAAATAGTGATTCCTTTTACAGACATTTCATATTTGTCTGATAATTAAACCTCAACTAATACATTTAAAGAAATGTTTTAACACTGTTGGATTGGCATTATATCATCTGAATATAATTACAGGAATACAAAAAAAAAAAGTTTTGATATGAATTGGATTCAATATATCTCAGTATATTTTGTGACTAGCGTGAGGATGTGTCTGAGTGGGTTCACTGGGTTTATTAAATGGATTGTCTGGATGAATGATTAATTGTACAGATTGTTTTACTGGTATATATGTTCTTTTAACATCAACTGGTCCTCATATTTCCTCTTTTGCGTAGGTTATGTGCTGTGTTCGTAATAAAGAAAAACATTATAATTTCACTGGGCATCACATGCTATCAAAGAAACTATTATTACTATTAGGGCTGCCAGCCTTCAGTCGTTGAGTCGATTAATCGGTGGATGTTGTTAGGGTTAGGGCAAAATTTGTACTAGTTGACTGATTATTTTATTTAGACTGTAAGGATTTCTTGGGAACAACAGCAGAAAGTACAAGGTAGGTTAGCTGAAGATTTGGTGGTTAATTATGAATTTAATTTGCCTTTTACACAGACATGCACTGTTTCCTGGTACTTTTTTGTATAAATATTTGTTTTTGCATGAACTCCTGTGCGGTTGGGATGTTGTGAGCGCACTTTGGTTCAGATCATGAAGATACTCAAGCGTTTTGAGTGTGTGATCATGTCAGACGTTAGTCTGTGTGAAGGAGTGTGTTTATAATAACCCCACCATGAATGAATGATGTCAGATAGTGCATCACTGCAGCATGAGACGTATAGTAAGGGATTTCCCATGTTCAAGTAGAGCCAGGTGGAGATTAACTGTTGACTTACTGGCATTTCCACTGCTCAACAATTCATACACGTCTCACTCTTTTGTTCCACTCGCATCACGAATGGAAATTATAAACTGTTGAGCAGATTTATTGTCTTAAGCAAATTTTTTTTGCGCTGGCAGGAACAGTGGTTTTGGAGCCGAGGCCCTTAAATTGAGTGTAACGTGACAAGAGAAGCTCACCGTGGCAGCCGTCCTGGTTTACTGCCGTCCTCCTGGCACAAGGGAATAGGAGTCACCAGTTAATGGCCTGGAGACCCTGACACGCTGCTGAAAGCTTGAGAGATACTTTTATGTGCACAAAGAAACACCAGCTCCTCTTTTGTATTCGAGAAGGCACTGTGGGAAAGAAGTAACATTTTCACCCGTGCTGATGCCCCAAATTGGCCATTTTATTGCAAAGTGCAGGCCAGAGGTGGACAGACAATGGTCAAATGTAGGCTACAGAGGAGGGTTGTTGCACTAAGATGATTCAACAAGAATTCATCATTAATTTTGACAACCAGATCTAATTTGCAAGCTATTGTATAGCACTAAATTATGTTAACATTTCTGAATTTAAATAATAAAAGAAAGGGACACTGACAAAACATTTCAGATGTAGAAATATGATTGTATTATTATTATTATTATTATTATTATTATTATTTATTATATTATTATTTATTATTTATTTGGTAAAGTAGTAAAGTGAAGTCGCTGGTGGAAAGAGTACTGAATAGTTGTCCTAAAATACAAGTATAGTTACATGACTAAAAGTAAGTAAATGTAAAAAGTATGCTAGAAAAATACTATTTGACTAATTTAACGGTTTAAAACACATTCTGAATTTTCTCCAAGCTCTATCCAATCAGAGCAGTGTGCTGTTCTCATTACTCATCATTTTAAATGTAACTAATTACAATTACATGCCAGATTTATGCTCAATTACACGTGCAAGTACAGGTTGAAAAATCTACTTTAAAAAGTACAAATACCCAAAAAATTCACTCATTTACATTATTACAGTATTTGTAATTAGTTGCTTTCACCTCTGAGTAAAGTAAAAAGTAATTGGCATTATTCAAAGTGCAATACAGTACAAGAAATGTGTATTTAAACAGATTTTAAACTAAAGTAGTCCTAAAAGAACAAAGAAAACAAAGTAAATATAAAGTATGTACCTCTTGTTCACCCATTCCTGGTACAGAGCTTTTATAATGTGCTGTTGTTTACGGTTGCAAACGGTCTGTCCATGGTCCTGATGTACTTTAGTGGACTTCCAGTGGGCTTCTCCTTCTGGTGCTCTGGTTCTGTCCATGCATTTTAACAGCACTCTTGCAGGGTAACTGCCACCACAACCTACAATTAGACTAAGTGAATCATTTTCTTCATTGGACTAATTTGTTTTCCTGCATCCAAACCACATGCTATTATTGGGTAGCTTTGTCTCAGAATGGAAAAGTAGTCGCACACAAGAGTGTAAACAGGTATTGTCACTTTGTGGATACAGTTTACTTCTATTTACTACTATTGGACTGAAGGGTGTTATTTTTTTACTGCTCTTTGAATGGTTTGTTAGTTGAGGTTATTGCAAGATTTTAACACACTCATAGTGTTTTTTGAAATAATACTAATTATCTTTAATAAATTAACTAATTCAAACTCTTTTTACTCCACAACAATCCCCAGTTTACAGAAACCGTTTCTAATCTTTTTTTATTTTTTTCATTTTTTTGTGTGCATCCGGATAACAATATTCTTATAATATTATGTTCAACAGAAATGATTTAAAACATGTCTTTTATGTTTTAGTTAAGGTTTAAGTATCAGCTCTTTTTGCATAATTCTTATTATTAACAACAGTATAATCAATATTAAAATTTTGCATCTCTTCAAAACAACTTTCATGATGTTCACAATATTTCAGTAATCTGCTTTAAATCGATAGGGCAACAGTGTTTGCCCACAAACAGGAGGGTTACTGCTCCAAACCTTGCCCAGGCACATGCTATCATTGTGTTCAGAAGTGGGTAGAGTAACCAAACATTATGCCTAAGGATGAATAACTTTACTTTAAAATTATATCAGTCAAGTAAAAGTAAAGTAAAAGTAAAGTACTGGTCAAAGGAATTACTCCAGTGAGAGTATTTGGGGACTGTAAGCGTAACTGTCTGGACATGACATCTGATTTATAATTTAAAATGAATGTAATCGGAGAGATACATTATTAAATAATGCACAACATTTGGTATTTTCAAAGCATGGACTCAAAGATGAGGAGAAACTATCAGTTCTGAAGGAGCGGTGCAAGAAAAAGCAAACGTTCAAATATTTTAATATTGTTAACCTAAAGCTTTTATCACTAGAGGAAGAGGAATATTACTCAAGTGGGAGTAAAAGTATGCAGTTCAAAAACGACTCGAAGAAGTACAATTTTATTTTTAAGTAAATGCAACTGAGTATTACCCACCTCCGATTGTGTCCTTGAACACTCCAACCACAAGGTTAATTGCGACAAAACCTTCAGCTGATGTTCTAAAAATACAATGTGCAATTCTCTGGTTAAATACATCCTTATGCCAGCAAACCCCATTCTCCAGAAGGGAAAGTGTGCGAGCCTGATCGTGGTCTTCCTCCTCAGTGCTGAGTAAGGCTCGTACAGGAAGTGAGTATCTGCAGGGGAATGTGCTGCAGGCCTGAGCTCTCCTTTGGATCTTCAAACACTGCTCTGTTGTTCCAGCTTCTCCAGGATCCACTCGGACTTGTTGGACTTTCCCTTTAGACATAACGCTGACCTACTTCTTTAAAACGTACCAATACAACTTTACTTAACTTCTTTGATGTCTTTTGTAAGTAGTTTGATGAATGGCAGTAAGAGTTCATGTTATAAATATGTTTTCCAAGTTCTCAATTAAATATATAGTAAGTAAGTAAAAGCACGGAAAACTACAGACAAGGCCAAGACTAAAATGGAAAATCCTTTCTTAGGCTGAAATCCATTTCTTTTCTGAAGGCGTATTCTGTGATGTTTGAATATAATCTTCAAACCACATTTTTTAGGCATGACTAATAGAGAGCAATTCCCAAAAAATATACAAGGATACCGCATGAATGCACATTATTGTTCCAGTGGTTTCCTGTTTATTTTATATAGTAGTTTATATGAAGAGCATTGTACTAAATGACCGATGAAGTTGTGACTGATGATGTCCTTAAATGTATTGGGTGAGGTTTAAGAAGACAAATGTTGGTTTTAAAAACTAACTTATATTCTTATTTGGAAGTAGTTTTAAAAATTATTATTATTATTATTATTATTATTATTATTATTATTATTATTATTATTATTATTGTTATTATTATTATTATTATTATTATTATTATTATTATTATCATTATCATTATTATTATTAGTCACCTCTTTTTGTAGCATTTAATACAAATAAATAAAAAATAATAATAGTTCGAATTTGGCTTATCTTCAAATCAAATTTCACCTTTAATAATTTGATAATCTGCCCACCCCTACCTGTAATGTAGACATTCCACTATCTTTAGAACCGGTATAATACATATATATATATATTAAAAAAGATAAATGACAGTGATTCGATGTTTTTTATGTGTCCCATTTCCTTTGCTGAGATCATTTTAAAAGGTTTTGGAATTGGTCCTATGTAATTCATTCCATTGTGATGCTTCACATTAGCCTCTACACAGTTTCTATACTATTTTTTGTATGTGTTAGTGTCAATGTTTTTGGCATTTCTATGTTTAGGATTTGACAGTTACAATTACTTCACTGCATGATATATATTGCGATATGTGACAGATGTGTAGATATGCTACTTTAACCTTTTTAAAATTACCATGACATGTACTAACATCACAAGCCTTTGGTACAAATCATTTCTGTCCGATTCTTAAGAATTAAGATATAAAAGTGCGAAATAACCGATATTTCTTCATGTTGGGCTCATGGTCTATGTAGTTCCCTTTGTTTTTTTGGCTTTTGCTGCAACAAAACAGACTTTTGGCGATACAGTATCAGGATATTTCGGTTATTGTTATTGTTATCCCTATGTTTTACTATTTACTACAAGTGATTCAATGACACCAAATAGAAGCCTATAGAGAAGTGCCATAATAGTGAATGTGGCCATTGTTTCAGCCCTGTGACTTACTTACTACTGCTTTGTCTGGATATCACCCCCCCTTCCAACAGGAATAATGGAGATAACCGAGCGTGAGCGATGATGACAACTAGACTTACTCTAATGTGGTCTGACCCATACCACAACAAATACTAGTCTCTTATTTACACATTTAATACCATTCCTGATCAAAAAGCAGGCTCTTTGCTTGTTATAGTGTTGTTAGCTCGAATGCCCTTTCTGGAGGATCCTATACGTTGAGGCAAACCACATCAGAGCTATTGTCGTAAAGCCTTTCGCATCATTTACTTCAGTTCAGGGTTCTGGCTTCTACCACCTCCACTCTTCTCTCTTTTCCCCCAATTTTTTTTTTCAGAAACACGCTGATACAATTAAACAATTCTATTCAAGTTTGCTTACGCACCAAATTCTTTCTTCCTGGGCACGATGGAGCTTTCAGGAGCTGTAACATAATTGAGCTTCGGTTGGCGGAAAAACCTGTAATTCATTACCGAGGAAAATAAAAAGTTGGAGTCGTGTTTCAACGGTCCTCCAACGGGCTACAATGTTGACCCATTTCTGTACTGTAAAATGAATACCTGTTTTTTTAAAGAACTTCTCAAAGTGCAGATTTACATTCTGTCTGGTTTGCGGTTGCTATTTTAGAACAGTTTCTTTGGGGGAGCGTAGCCGACACACGCACGCTGCATTCACACACATTCATTTCAGGACATCCGAGCATGATGTGGACTGTAGCTGCTCCCTTATCCTTATCCCGAGAGCTTTCTGTGTTTATCTTTGGAGAACCTCGAGACTCGGGTTTGTTGTTCTCTATTCATTCAACATCTAGTACAATCTGGCGTTTTTGCTCCACTGGCCTTGATTGGAAGGGCAGGCAGTTTTAAAAGTGTAGCGTTTGGATGTGGGCCTAAGCGTGGTAAAGAGGGGAAGTGTGTTTCTATAGTCCAGGCCAAGGGCAAGAAGTTTAATAAAGTGCAATGGTGTGTTATACATGTTTTTAATGTTTAGTTTAAAAAGAAATTTCAGATTGCCGTAATGTAGTTGAACCCTGTAGGCATTCTAGCTCATCTGATATAATTAATTTAAATGGAACATCCAATATAGTCAGGTGGACACTATTTGCCAAAAGGTTGTCAGTTTGGTGAATTGGATTAATTGAGAATTTTATTGTGAATTAGTTACATTGATTGTTAGTAATATAAATACAAAATAATTATTACATATTGGTAAAATTATGTGTTAGGGTTTGTGATAAGACGAAAGGGCTTTTATTGTGTGTGATGGGCTCAAGACCTGTATGGAGTCTCTAAAATGTTTCAGTGAGATTGTGAGTTAAGGCTGTGTTTCAGTAAGTTTTCTGTCAGTTTCATAATAACCCTCAATTTAGATATTTTTTTATCCATCCTAAAAGTAACTATTAGAAATAAAATCACTAATGAGAGTACCAAATATGATGCAACTTTTCAAGTGGAGAATCTGACACCTGATTGTCTCCATGGAGATGTTATTGCTTTACCTGGAATGTTCCATAGTATTAAATGAATCTCTCTTGCATTTATTTAAATCCTATGTTTTTATTGCTCTAACATGTCAACAACACAATTTGTGAATTTTGTTCACTGACAGTAGAAATAAAACTTTTTCTGATACTGATTTCTAAAATTCCCTTAAAACATGCATTAAAGTGATCCTTAACCTTAACCTTACTGTCAGCAACTCCACAGATCTGATAGATGAGTCTAATGCCAGACTAGGGCTGGGCAATATATCGATATTCAAGATACACTGTATCAATATTCAATTTTGGGAAAGATATACATTTGGTAATATTGTAAATATCAATATAGTTTAATAATTCAGTGTGGAGCTCAGATCCACAATGGAGCTGCTGCTCTGTCTGTGTATTTTAGCGTTGCCAGATGTACTATAATGATCATATTTGTACAATCATTTAGACCTCTGAATGATGATAGGGTTGAATGATAATTCCAAAAATCCATAAATCTCCATATAATGTAGAGAATTTCTAGATGCCATATAATTTTGTCTTTATTGCTTAACGCCCTCTCTGCTACAGCTGAATATTGGTCTGATCTGGAGACAGACTTTGCTCTGCATTCACAGGTAGGGATGTCACAATATTAATTTTAGAGTCATGATTATACTGAGGAGAATATCACGATTTTACGATTATTCACAATTATAAGCAAAAAGAAAGGAAACATATATATTGTATTTTTTTATGTTTAAACTTGCAATTATTCCTGTGAAAAGAAATTTGGTTTTATAACAATTCACTTCCCCACCCTTTAATACAGCATATTCATTTAAAAATAAAATATAATGGCCACAAATGTATTAAATAATATAAATGTATGCTTATTGGCCCCTCATTGTAGCTCTTTAAGCATTATATCATTTATTAATGAGATGAGCTCCATGGTAACGCTCGGGGGAGGGGCTAGTAACTTTGAGAAAGTCACTTTCCTTTGGCTCACGCCAACAACAAACATTATATTTGTGAAGAATAAAACAGCATTTACAGGTCTCCTCTCGCTCGCTCTCTCTCTTTCTCTCTCTCCCTCCCTCTCCCTCCGAGCTTGTGCGTTCAGTGGTTTAGACTACTGTAACGACCTGCTCACTGGCCTCTCCAAACGAGCTGTAAAACAGCTGCAGTACATCCAGAACGCTGCTGCTCGGGTCCTGACTAGAACCAGGAAGTACGATCACATTAGTCCTGTGCTCAGGTCTCTGCACTGGCTCCCTGTGGCTCAGAGAATAGACTTCAAAGCAGCTCTGCTTGTATACAAGTCTCTCCATGGCCTAGCACCAAAGTACATCTCGGACATGTTAGTACCATAAGAACCATCTCGGACTCTGAGGACCTCAGGGACCGGCCTCCTGCTGGTGCCCAGAGTCAGGACTAAACATGAACCGGCCTCCTGCTGGTGCCAAAGTCAGGACTAAACATGGGGAATCTGCGTTTCAGTTTTATGCAGCTAAAATCTGGAACAGTCTTCCTGAGGATGTGAGACAGGCCGCTACTCCGGCAATGTTCAAATCTAAGCCAAAACTGTTTTGTTTGGCTGTGCATATGACTGAAATGAATTTATTTGCACTCTTTTCTTTATGTCTTGAACTATTTGACCTTTAAATTTCTTTAAATTAAGATTTTGTGATTTCTGCCATGTGTTTGTGATTTTAATGCATTTTTTTCCTGTTGTGTGAAGCACTTTGAATTGCCTTGTGTACGAATTGTGCTCTACAAATAAACGCCTTCCCTTGCCTTGGCTCCACTTTCGGGTCACGTTGTCCCTGTTGTTCAGGGACAGGGCAGGACCACAGGGCAGGATCTCAGGGCAGGATCTCAGGGCAGGATCTCAGGGCAGGATCTCAGGGCAGGATCTCAGGGCAGGATCTCAAGACAGGATCTCAGGGCAGGACCACAGGGCAGGATCTCAGGGCAGACTCCTAGTGCTCTTACCTTGTCTCGGCAGCTCTCGCAGCCTCAGACACTTCTTTGATTGGTGTATGTCTGGCTCGTTTTGGACCATGATGTTAAAAAAATGTATTTATATAAATAATTAAATACATTTGTCCGATAGTACGTGTGTGCGTGTGCTCGTGCATTATTTTTTGTTATGTTTTGGTATTGTACAATAATTTGGTCCAAAAAAATGATAATTTGGAACAATAATAAGGTTTGGAGGATCTGGCAACACTGCTGTGTTTCCTCTCTCTGCTCCTCCTCTTTTCGCTCAGAGCAGAGTTGCACTTCAGTGTGCAGCAGCCGGTCTGTGTCACTGCTCTCCTCTGTCCCTCGTCTGAACGCCTTTCACTAAAGGAATATCTATCCAGGATTTATCTGACGCTATATTTTCCAAGTCCGCAGCGCAGCAATAGTGCTGTATTAGCTTCCTTCAAAACGTTTTCCCTGTGTCCGCTTCATGTCCCAACAGCTTTGTTACAAATCTTTATTCTAAATGTGCTCAGAAACAGACCTAACTCCACACTGTGCCCTGCCGATGGCAGGGGCTTGTGGGCTGTAGTTTCGCTCAGCAAAGTTTTCCGTTATTAGCATCAGGCGCAGTGCTAACCATGGGTGCTAACACGAAGCTAAGCTGTGCTGGATCTGCTGCTGTTAAAGTGCTAATGCTTTTCCTTTCCAGCTGCTCTAAAATACCCTGTCGCACAAGTGCACAAGCACCACATAAATTAAACTCAAACACCAGTTGGCCACAGTTAAAAAGAAAAGGGACAAAGTAAAAACAAGAGAGATGAGAAGTTGATCAATTAGACTTATATGTTATATGTAAATGATTACTCTAGGCCCTATTAGTTTATAACAAGTGAACAAGTATAACAAGGGAACTATCTGTGTGACGCATAACATTTTTGATGTTAGATTTAGTTTTAATCAGGAACAGGCATCACTAAATGTAGATTTACATTTCTACTGTCTAATAAGTAGCCTATTCAGCTTATTCCATGCCGTACGACGTAGTCTTCCGGTTGTATTAGTTAACGTGGGTCTGCCGACCTCGAGAGGAATTAAGTTTTACACAGACTAAAAAGCCGCTTCAGGCAGCCCAGGGAATCAGTGCATTGTTGACTCGTTGGTCACATGAACATTGGATATTTTACAAAAAACAATCTACTTTATAGCAAATTTTAGCGGCAAGACTTTTCCCTTGTTCTCCACTTAAGTGAACACCGTTCAACTGGAAGTGCTGATCCGTATCAAAAAGAGGCAAAACTGGGCAGAGCGGAATAAGGTGAATAGGCTTGGAAAAAATTTATTTCCCTTTGAAAAGATATAGAAATATATATCGTATATCGAGATATGAGAAATTATATAAGATAAACATTTTTGTCCATATCGCCCAGCCAGACTGTGGAATATTCCAGGCAAAGCAGTACCATCTCCATAGAGACAAGAAGGCATCATGCTCTCCCATTAGAAATGTTACGTAGTGCACCTTTAATGACTGATGCAGTTATTTTTCTAGAAATATGTAGTCTATCTCTTATCTCTTAACAACTATTCTTATTAGCGTGTCCTGAACTGATAATAAAAGTACTTCAATAAGTAATATATTGACTTAAGTATAACAGAACAATTCATGTTGCATAAAGACCTTTGCAGTGGAAAGAAGGGCAGAAGGAACTGTATGATTGAAATGCTGATTAATTTAAAATGCCTTAATGATTTCCTAATGCATGAGTGCTCAGTCAGTTGTGTGAGCATGCCTCCCTGAGCTCCATGGGGGATCCAACACAGTAGATACCACCAGGCACCAGGAATGCACCATATTGTGTAATTCCCTGGCATTCACACAAGAGACAAGCACTGATAACCCAAACACAACACTGCACTTCAATGGTATTTCTGGAACAATTCAACTCAACTTCCCATTAGACACAGACTGTGATATGATGCTATCTTTTGAATTTATGATCTATGTTCTAAGATTCACAAAACCATAGAAGCAAAAGTGGTGCTGAAAAGTGTTCTGCATCATTGTCAAGCTGACCTCAGGGGTCAGGGAGTGCAGTATGTGGCACGTTTGGCTCTGCGCTCGGAGAAAAAGCATCTGCTAGTTCCATCATTTTGTTTAAATGGTTGCTCAGTTGTTTTGCATGTCTGAAAGAAGAAATTATGTTTTGATATTGAGAGCTGAGCCAGAAAAGTAATGCATTTGAAAAAACAGAATGTGAATCTTTTGAACTAGTGCTGCAACAACTGTTTCAGTTTTCTATTATAGGCAACATTTTGAGGACTTTATTCCATTTCAATTGAGATAATATTTTTGTTTTTATAGTATGAATCAGGGTGCACGGTGGCAGAGCGGTTAGAGCTCTCGCCTCCCAAGAAGGAAATCATGGGTTCGATTCCTGGGCGAACATTACATCACATGATTTCTCTGGGTGGAGTCTGCATGTCCTCCCCGTGTTACCGTGGGTTCTCTCCGGGTTCTCCGGCTTCCTCCCACCGTCCAAAGACATGCATGTGTTAGGTAAATCGGCAACTGTAAATTGGCCCTAGTGAACGAGTGTGAGAGTGAATGATTGTCTGTGTGTCTATGTCTCTGTGTTAGCCCTGCGACGAGTTGGCCACTGTCCAGGGTGTACCCTGCCTGAGGCCCAAAGGCACTGGGATAGGCTCCAGTCACCCGCGACCCCTAACGGGAACAAGCGGTAGAAAATGGATGGATGGATGGATAGTATGAATCACTTTGGCAACAGTCCTAGATTCTCATCATTCTGAAACCCATGGTTAAATTTATTTATCATATTTTGATCATCGTTATTGTTCTCTAGTCTACACCGACTCTAACAAAGTCTTCATAACAAAGACGCGGAATTATTAATCAAAATGTCAAAAAAGAATCAAATATTACGGATTTGCATCAATAATAATTATTTGTAAATTGTAGAAAAAGATTCAGTTGTAGTCATCTGGACTTTGTTTTAGGAAAAAACTAAACGTTTTGACTCTCATCCAAGAGTCATTCTCAATCTGTTAAACAAATCTGAGAACTCAGGTCTATATCCTACTCTGTGAAAGCCCTGCCCATAGGGCAGGACCTCCTGATAATGGGCCTGAGATGGGCCAATACACATCCTATTGTGCACTGACTTTCGCTCCCTCCTCACTTTGTACCAGATTAGCATCAGAATGCCTCGGGTGTCTCCAGGGTTTCAATAAACCATTATAAACAACAGGAAGGTTGAATCTTAAACCTCCATTACGATTTAAGGAAGGATTCTCTCCCTGTCTCTCCCTGAGCCAATATAATCGAACACTCCTGGACGAATGAGGGATTACACCGAAATTTTTATTTGTAAATATTCTTTAATTATAGTACTGTGACAATACTAATCTTAAAACGATTAAACTTTTATTTCACAAGTGTACATGACCCTTTAGGAAAGAATAATTAAAAT
>BJKM01001432.1:0-40135 GCA_015082035.1 Chaenogobius annularis | reverse complement strand
CCAGGTCCAAAACCAGGTCCAAACCAGGGCTATAACCAGGTCTAAACCAAGTCAAACAAGGTCAAACAGGTCAAACCAGGTCCAGACCAGGTCCAAACCAGGTCCAGACAGGTCCAAACAGGTCAGACAGGTCTTAACGAGGTCAAACAGGTCAAACCAGGTCCAAACCAGGTCAAACCAGGTCAGACCAGGTCAGACAGGTCAGACAGGTCTAACAGGTCAAACACCGGTCACCAGGTCAAGACCAAGTCCAAACAGGGCTAAACAGGTCAAACCAGTCAGACCAGGTTCTAAACCAGGTCAAACAGGTCAAACCAGGTCCAAACAGGTCCAAACCAAGTCAAACAGGGCTAACCAGGTCTAAACAAGGTCAGACCAGTTCCAAACAGGTCAACCAGGTCAAACAAGTCCAAACCAGGTCCAAAAGTCCAAACCAGGTGAAACAGGTCAAACCAAATGTCAAACAGGGCTAACCAGGTCCAACCAGGTCCAGACAGGTTCTACACCAGGTTCAAACCAGGTCCAAACAAGTCAACCAGGGTAACCAGGTCTAAACAGGTCCAGACAGGTCCAAACAGGTCAACCAGGTCCAAACAAGTCCAAACCAGGGCTAAACGGTTCTAAACCAGGTACAGACCAGGTCCAACCAGTCCAAACGCAGGTCCAAAAGTCCAAACCAAGGTCCAAACCAGGTCCAACCAAGTCAAACCAGGTCCAACCAGGTCCAAACCAGGTCAAACGGTCCGACCAGGTTCGCAAGATGCAGTTCAAACCAGGTCCAGCAGGTCCAGGACCAGTCCGTCAACAGGAACAGCTAAGGTCCAACAGGTCTCCCAGGTCCAACGCAAAGCAACAGGTCGCCAAACCAAGTCAACCAGCAACAGGCCAAAGTAAACGTACGGTCGACATGCCCAGGTAGCGTAGAAGCTAAGGTCAAAACCAGGTCAATACATAGGCAAAACAGGAAAGAGTGTACAGTCAACAGAGTCCAAACCACAAGGTCAACCGCAACGGGCTAACCAGGTAAACAGGGCTAACCGGGTAAATCAGGTCCAAGACCGGTTCAGAACAGGTCATAAACGGTCCGGACAGGTCAGACAGGTCCAGACAGGTCAAATCCAGGTCCAAAACGGCCACGGTCCATGACAGTAAACTCAGGTCAACAGGTACCAGTCAACAGGTAAGGTAAACCAGGTCTATGTTGTAGGCTGTTTGGACTGGTTTAAACTCGTTGTAGTACTGGTTTAGAAAACCTGGTAGTCTTACTTGGTTTAGTCCTTTTTTGGACCTGGTTTGGACCTGGTTTAGACCTGGTTTAGACATGGTAGACCTGGTTTGGACTGTTTGGGACTGGTTTGGCTTGGTTTAAACATTGTAGACCTGGTTTGACTGTTTGGAATCAGAACACATCCACGGGTTTTTTCCACTTGTCAATGACAGATTCACAAACACAGGACTCGTTCGCTTAAGGTGAACTTAAACACTGACGATAATAAAACACACAGTATTCATTAAAGACATAAGAGACCATTTAAAATACATCTAGTATTAATAAAATAAATAGATTATTACACAGATTCGTTACATTACGTTGTAGTGCAGAAAGTGAACAGTGGAGTGATGTATAGTTGCAGTCCTGGTTTAGTCCTGGTTTAGTCCTGGTTTAGCCTAGGTTTAGACCTGTTTTGCCCTGGTTAAGTCCTGGTTAGCCTAGGTTTTAGCCCTGGTTTGCCTGGTTAGTCTGGTTTAGCCTAGTTTAGCCCTGGTTTGTCCTGTTTAGACTGGTGTTTGCCTGGTTTAGTCTTGGTTTAGCTAGTTTCGCCTGGTTTAGTCCTGGTTTAGTACTGGTTTAGTCTTGTTTAGACTGTTTTAGTCCTGTTTAGTTCTGGTTTAGCCCTGGTGTTTTAGACCTGTTTTGCCCTGGTTGCTAGGTTTAGTCCTGGTTTTAGACCTGGTTTAGACCTGGTTTTGCCCTGGTTTAGCCTAGGTTTCGTCTGGTTTAGACCTGGTTTTGCCTGGTTTAGTCTTGGTTTGCCTAGGTTTAGCCTGGTTTAGCCTTGGTTTACTGGTAGTCCTTGTTTAGACCTGGTTTAGTCCTGGTTCAGTTCACAAACTATAAAAAGCCTAAAGAACCTGTAAAGACCTAAACATTTTGTAATTCTTGTTATTTGTTAAGTTCAGCGACATCGCTAACGTTTTCCATATTAGCGGTTAGCATTTAGCTCGCCTCAGTCATAATAACATTAATTCTCTTTCTCTCGATATTTCCTTAATTGTTTTGTCCTTTATCTCGTGGCGAACGCCGCGTAAAGTTAATCCAAATGTCGCAGAGTTGGGGTCCGGAGGTCAAAGGTCAGTAAAACCAGCGCTTCTCATAATGACACGTTTGAAATGGCGCGGCGGAGGAGCTGCGCGGGGGCTTTCGTTCTGAAGCCGCTCGTGGCATTTGTGTGAATCTGGACGAGTGAATGAAATAATAACAGCTCATAAACATCAGATTATACGGCGGGAAATGTCAGCGGGCGACACGCAAGACCTGAACCCGGGCTCGCCGCGGAGGAGGAGGTCGCTACCAAGCTAGCACAACTACGGCAAAAACTTTATTTAAACTGGTTTTTACACATCTTCTTTGTGTCATTTCGCCAACTTCCAAACCACATACAGATTCAACTGTCCTTATTTCAATCTTAATTAAACCAGTGAAATATTCAATGTTGCAAAAGAAATTGAATCTAAACTAATCTGACTTTATCTGCTTTAATCTGTACTTATTTTCTCCCTCTAGCTGCTCCTGCCTGCTTTTGGTTTGGTTGAAACAAGAAAAACAACCGTTGCCATGGAAAATTCTGAGGAAAGTGTGCAAAAAAACCAAAGGAAAGGGCCGGGACCACCTTCGCGGGGGCACACATTTATCACTCTAGAGCATATTAAACTCTAAACTGGCTTAACATTTGACCCACGAAGAACAGTAAAACATGTGGCGACACAAGCGCGATGGGAGAGTTAGCGTTAGCATCTAAACATCGATGAAACTCCAGGAACAACAACCTGACGTGAGTAACACCAGAGCTACACACATGCTACAAACATGCTAGCTACATACATGCTACATACACGCTACAAACATGCTAGCTAGCGACGTACATGCTACATACAGGCTACAAACATGCTATAAACGTGCAACAAATATGCTAGCTACTGAAATGCTACAAACATGCTGCAAACATGCAAGCTACATACATGCTACAAACATGCTACAAACATGCTACATACATGCTACGGACATGCTAACGGCCGCGTTATAAACATTTCTCTGACTGCATGTCATTTTTACGGGTACAATATTTGTTATAATAATGTTTACTTTGTCTTTCTAAAAAAAAGAAACTATTGAACTTATGCTCCTCCTCCTTCTGCTCCTCCTCCTTCTGCTCCTCCTCCTCCTGCTGCTTCTTTTCCCTCTCCACCTCCTCCTCCTCCTCCTTCTCCTCCTTCTCCTGGCTTCCTCCTCCTTATGCTCCTGCTCCCCTCTCCTACCTCCTCCTCTCCCTTCCTCCTGCTCTTTCCTCTTCTTCCTCCTGCTCCCTTTCTCCTCCTCCTCCTCTCCTCTCCTCTGCCTCCTCTCCTCCTTGCCTCCTCCTCCTCCTCTCTTCTTGCTCCTCCTCTCCCTACTCCTCTCTCCTCTCCTCTGTCGTCTCCTACTCCTTCTCCTCCTCCTCCTCTCCATCTACTCCTTCTCTCCTCCTTTCTGTTTCTTTCCTTTTCCGCTCCTCCTCTCCTCTCTCCTGCTGCTCCTTCTCCTACCCTCTCCTTGCGTCTAACCTACTCCTCCTCCTCCTGCTGCTTCTTCTCCCTCTCTTTCCTCCTTCCCTCTTCCTTACCTCCCTCATCTTCCTCTGCCTCCTTCTCTCTCCTCTTCGCTCCCTCCTCGGCTTCACTCCCTCCTCCTTCTTCCTACCTCCTTCTCCTCCTCAGTTAACCTCTCTCTCCCGTTCCTGACCTCAGCCACCATTTTTACAAGCCCAATACCGTTCAAGGCAATTGGTTTTCCCCGTAACCGTTCTCTCCGGCCCCTCCCCCCTCCCCCGCCCGCACCCGGCTCCCGTCCCCGTCCCCCCTTCTGCGTCTATGTTGCGCCCGGCTCCTGCATATCTTGTCCATACGATGGGCCGGACCACGGCCGACATACTAACCCACCTGATCATATTTACTCCATCGACCAACTCGCCCAGTTTCTCTGTCCACCGCTCCCTTCGGGGCACTGTCTGCGAGGGTTCGGCAAAGTCAGGTACACATGTGAAGTACGGGTAAGGGGGGGGAAGTATGTACCGTCAGCGTAGGCTCTAGGTCGATAAGACGGCTGGGAGGTAAGTACCAGGAGTCCGGCGTGTCTCGTGTACCAGTAGGCAACCGCGACCGTATCTATTCAGTTTATCTCTAAGCTCGGCCGCGGAATTTCTCTGGCTCGTACCACAGTGCAGCAGCAGTGGGGACCACGGGAGTAGAACGAGGGGCGCGGGAACGAAAGTACTCCAGCTACCACAGTGTCAGAGTAACGGGAGTGAAGAGGGAGGGCGGGGTAAAATACTCAAGGGGCTCGCTTCCTTCCCTCGTCCCTCGCTTCTCCCTTTCCTCGCTTCTCCTCGCTCCTCCTTCCTTCTCCTCCTCGTCCTCCTCCGTCCTCTCGTCCCCTGTCCCTCGCTTCCTTCCCTCGTCCTCCTCGCTTCCTTCCCTGTCCTCTCGCTTCCTCCTCGTCCTCGTTCTCCTCTCGCTTCCTCCCTGCCCTCGTCCTTCCTCGCTCTCCTTCTCCTCGCCTCCACCCTCCGGCTCCGTCCTCCCTCGCCTCCCCATCCCGCCTCTGCTCCTTCCTCCTTCCTTCCTCCTCGCCTCTGCTCCTCCTCGCCCATCCTCTCCCTCGCCTCATCCCTCGCTCTTCCCTCTCCCTCGTCCTCTCGCTTCCTTCCCTTCGCCTCCTCCTTCCTTTCCCTCGTCCTCCTCCTTCCCGCCTCCCTCCTCCCCTCCTCTCGCTCTCCTCCCGCCTCTCGCTTCCACACTCGCCTCCATCCTCCTCTGTATCTCTCTCCTCGCTCCTTCCCTCGCCTCCTCGCTCCCTTCCCTCGCTCCTCGCTTCCTTCCCTCGTCACTCCTCGCTTCCCTTCCCTCGCCTACTCGCCTTCCATCCCCGTCTCCTCGCTTCCTTCCCTCGTCTCCTCGCTTCCTTCCCTCGTCTCCCTCGCTTCCTTCCTCGTCTCTCGCTTTCCATCCCTCCGTCCCTCGCTCCTTCCCTCGTCTCCTCGCTTCCTTCCCTCGTCTCCTCGCTTCCTTCCCTCGCCTCCTCGCTTCCTTCCCTCGCCTCTCGCTTCCTTCCTCGCTCCTCGTTCCCTCCCTCGTCTCCTCGCTTCCATCCCTCGTCTCCTCGCTTCCTTCCCTCGCTTTTCCCCCTTCGTCTCCTCGTCTCCATCCCTCGTTCTCTCGCGTCCTTCCCTCACCGTCCTCGCTTCCTTCCCTCTTCCTCGCTTCCTTCCCTCGTCTCCTCGCTTCCTTCCCTGTCTCCTCGCTTCCTTCCTCTCTCTCGCTCTTTCCTTCCCTCGTTCCTTCACTCCTCGCCTTCCTGTCCCTCGGCTTCTCCTCGATCTTCCTTCTCTCCTCGCTGCCTCTACTTCCTTCCCTCGTCTCCTCGCTTCCTTCCCTCTCTCCTCCTTCCTTCCCTCGTCTCCTCGTTTCCTTCCCTCGTCTTCTCACTTCCTTCCGCTCATCTCCACTTCCTTCGCTCTCCGGCCTGTTGAATTTTTCTCTTCTGATGAGTGGTGTGTTTCCTCTGAGACCTGCGTGAGCCGAATGTGAATCACAAACGGGTGAATGGCAGCTCTATAGAAGAAATATGGCAGATGCCCTCTCGCATTCCTATTTTGCTGTGTGGTCAGATGCCCTCCCATGAAGTCGTCCACTCCCCCAGAGAAAATGGCTTTCAGACGTGTGGAAACATTCAGAGCTGCTCCCTACGGGGTCTGAACCAGGACTAAAGCAGCGACGTCTGAACCAGGAATAAATTGAACTTGGACTGGACAGCGACTAAATGCTCGCTGTCTCCCTCCTGCCTCTCCTGGCCTCCTCCCGCCCGTTCCCTCCCGCCTGTGCCTCCTCTCTCTCGGTTCGGTTTGTGGCTTGTGGTTGGGACCCGGGTGACGGATGCGGTGCCCTCTGCTTTTGACAAGGGCAGACCTGAGTCCTTGGCTTAAGCCTCGTAAATGGACCCAGATCTAATTAAAAACCAGCTCTAATCCAATTCACAGTCCAGGAGGACCTCGTTAGTCGGATACTCTGAGTCCAGGCCCAGAGGACCGTGTGCGTGTCCTCCTCCCCGCGTTAACTGTGGTCCTCCTTGCTCTCCAGTGTCACTCCTTGTTTCAAAACATGGACCCCAAAGTGAGTCTCTGGGCCGTTTCTTTGGAATCCAAAGCGAGTCTGGCTCTTGCGCTTCCAGGAGGGACTTAGGCGTCAGGAGGGAGCTCCACACACCATCAGATTGGATCAGGACAGGAGCGCGGACTCATAAGGGTAGTCCAAAAAGTGACCAACAACAAATGAATAACGATTACAAAAAAGCTTCAAAAGACACTTGAAATGCAACAAAAAACTTGACCAGAAGCAATAAAAGTGAACAGAACAGCACCGTGTTTCCACTGATAGCACTAAACTATATGTGGAGCCTATAGCAACACGAAGCTAAGCAAAGCACGTTAGCAACAGCTGTTTCCCCGTTTGTCCAAATGTGATGTTTCCCAGGTCATAATGCGTTACTGGACAGTGATTCCATAAAGAGAGGTCCCTCAACGCACGGCACGTCGAGGCTTTGGCACACAAGGCAAAAGACATAGAGGCAAAACTGTTCCTGTGCACGCTCGCTTTAGCCACGCCCTCACACACACACACTACACACACACACACAGGGGAATGACTAAATCGTGTTTTGTGACGCGTCTCCAAGATCGACCTCAGGCATTAAGATTTTTTATAATTTAATTCAAGTAAATCCCTACTTTACAAAAGATAGTGTGACTGCTGGTTTCCCTCAAAACCTCAAAAACAGGACTAAAGAAGTTTCTAAAGGAAAGAAGGACTAAAGCAGAAACAGGGACTAAAGCAGCCCTAAGGCACCCTAATATATTTCCTCGAAACTGACTGCTCATTGATTGGTTCGAGAATCTTTTTCATTAAAGATTAATGCTCTTTTAATGACAGTCCTGTTTAAATGCACCAGGATTCAGATGTACACCACACTTTAGGTCCTGTTTAGTCCTGGTTTTAGTCCTGGTTTAGTCCTGGTTTAACCTTGTTTTAGTCCTGGTTTAGTCCTGCGTTTAGTCCTGGTTTTGAGACCTTGTTTAGTCCTGGTTTAGACCTGGTAGAACCTGGTTTAGACCTGGTTTTGTCCTGCGTTTACCTGCGTTTAGACCTGGTTTAGACCTGGTTAGACCTGGTTTAGTCCTGTTTGACCTGGTTTAAGTCCTGGGTTTAGTCCTGGTTTAGACCTGGTATCCTGGGTTTAGCCTGGTTTATCCTGGTTTTAGACCTGGTTTTAGACCTGTTTAGACCTTGGTTTAGTCCTGGTTTAGTCCTTGGTGTTCCAGTCCTGGTTTAGACCTGTAGACCTGGTTTAAGGACCTGGGTTTAGACCTGGTTTATCCTGGTTAGACCTGGTTTAGACCTGTTGTAGTCCTGGTTTAGACCTGGTTTAGCAACCTGGTTATAGTTCCTGGCTTGAGTACCTGGTTATAGAAGCCTACTGTGTCTCCCTGCAACTGTTCAGACCTCTCTGTCTCTCAGTTCTCTGTGATGTTAGCATTTGGTGAGTTCCCGTTAGGATTCTATGGTCTCGTCTGGTGTAGTCTCTGAGCGTTTGGTTTTAAAGGTCACCTGCGTGTGTGTGTAGAACCCTTGGGTTTTTTAGTCACTTTAGATCGGCACACTAGGTGGTTATGATCACTAGCCGTCTTAACTTGTTATATGATCCTGGTTATTACTATGACTGGTTTTTTAGACCTTGTCTCGTTCTAGTGACCTGGTCTCTTGAGGTTTAGCGTACCTGGGTACATAGTGCTCTTGTGTTATCTTGAGGAGCTGGTGTTGAGTACACCCTGTGTGTTTTAGACCTGTGCTCTTTAGTAGTCTAGACTCTGTTTTGATTACCTGGTAGTATCCTAGTCTCTCCTGCGATCCTTAGTTGAGTCCCTTAGACTCTTGGATTTCAGAGCCTGTTATACCTATCTCTGGTTTTAGAACCCTCGTGTTATATTAGAACGCTCCTGGTGTGTTTTATACGTCTGCTTTGTTAGTCCTGGTGTTTAAACCCTTGATATGATAATGAACCTTAGGATCTCGTCGGTGGTTTTATCTAGATCCCTGGGTTTAGTCTCTCGATCTGGTTAATGCTCAAGCTGGTGTTATTTCCTGACTCTGGTAGATCAGTATCGGGTGTTAGTCTCATTAGCTTGCTATAAGTACCACCTGGTTGTTATCACTGTTATCGCTGCTTTGGTTTTATACCTCTGGGGCGTTTATTTAGTTCTCATAGCTCTGAGACTCGTAGTCCTATATTGGAGCCTAGGTTTGTATTTGCCTGTGTGTATCTAGTCCTGAGTCTCTGTCTTTTGAGACGTGTTAGTACCTGAGTTCCTGGTAGACCTGGATATTCCTGAGACCTGGTTTCATTACGACATCGCTGTTTTAAGATCCTCGGCGTGTTTTTAGTCCTAGTGCGGCTGAGTTTTCCATCGCTGTAGACGTTCTGACTGTAGTATCCTGTATGTGACTCGTGTGTTTTGAGCTAGCCTTGGTATTGATAGACTCTGGTTTAGACCTGGGTTTGAGACCTTGAGTTCTTATTGGTTAGACCTGTTTTGATCAGCTCCGGTTTTTATGACCTGGTTCCTTGATATCTAGCCTGGTGTTAAGATCCTCGTGTGTATAAAGCACTCTGTTTTTTAGACCTGGTTATCTCGCGTTGTTTATTGACTGGTTTTAGAACACTGGCGTTGGTGATGATCTGGTGCTTTAGCTCTCGGTTTGATATATCCTCGCGGTTTATCATACGCGCTGTGTGATTAGAGCCTGGTATATATAAGACCCTGGGTTATGATCCTAGTTCTGTTGCGCTTGTGGTATCTTAGTCGTTTAGTGCTTTGATTAACCTGGTGTTTAGAGACCTCTGATGCTTAGACGACTTCAGTGTTTAGACCTGAGTCCTAGGTGCGGTTCTAAGCACTCTGTTATGACCTGAGTCTTTCTCCTGGTTCTAGACCTGTGGATATCATGGCTCGTGTATGTCCTATAGGCTTGGTCTTGGTTTAGAACCTAGTCGATTGTGTTATAGATCCCTAGCTTTCTAGAGTTCTCTGAGTCTTAGACTAGCTTGTGTGTCTCATTCACTGTCCGTGTGTGTGTTACGTACACCTAGTGGTTTAGGTCAACTGCTGTGTTAGTCTCTGAGATTTCACCTCGGTGTGGTTATCACTTCGTTGCGTTGTCTATGAGACCTGTCCTTGAGACTCTGGTGCTCTTAGTTGGTTTAAGACCTCTGGTTATAAAGTCACCTGGTTTAGTTCATGGACCTAAGCGTCTTAGTACCTTAGCTTGTGCTTTAAGTCTTGTTGTGTATCTCTGTTTATCACGTCCTTTATACTCTGGTTATATACTCTGTTGTTATTCGACCCTGTGTTTTAGTCCAGATATTACCTGGTTTTAGCAGCGCTGTGTTTAGACCAGTGGCCGGTTTATGATACGACGTGTGTATATACGTGACTTCAGATCCTTAGACACGACCTGTCGTTAGTCTAGAACCAACTGGATTGATAACACACTCGAGCAAGAATTGAAGGAGCCTTGCGACTGCCTGGTGCAGTGACGTTACACTACATACTGAGCACTCAAAGAAGAGACGAACCCTGAGACGAGCATCCACAAGACCATCTCCTACCTCCCTCAGCAACGCGAGACCTCCTCATGCCACACGCACCCCAGAGGCCTCCCTCTTGCACCATCCCAGCCTCTCTTCGTGGCACCCCTCGGCCTCCTCCCCTCCACCTCAAGCCTCTCTCACCCTGTCACCCAGCCTAAGCCTTCGCACTCAGACCATCCTCCTAGCACACTCCACATCTCCTCTCCCTCTTGCGCCACCCCTCCCTCCCTCTCCCGATCACCTTGCCACCCTTCCCTCCTTGAGCACCTCTTACCTTCCTCCTGCGTCATCCTCAGGCCACTCCCACTCCCTTGCCACCTATTAGACTCACTCTGTACACAACCCTCTACCCTCCTCCCCTCTGTCATCGCAACTCTAGCGCCTTCCCTCGCACACTTCTCGTCGATCAACATCCACTTCACTTCCTCGTCAGCGAAACCTCCACCCTCTAGCACGTGAGCTCCTGCACCTCTGCACAATATCCTTCCATCCTCTACTCGTATAGCCCAACCGTCTATCTACTATATTCTCTCACCCTGCTACCTCAAGTCCTCTTCTTGAGCAGATTCGTCTCCATTCAGGCCTCGTGCCTGCACTCTCAATCCTCTTCCCCTTCCCTCCACATTCACGCCCCTCACTCTGCACCTTCAACTCTCTCTCGTACCCCTGGACGACCCTCATCCCCTTCTCTGCACCTCAGCCTACTCTACGCACCTCAGCCTCTCTGCACCCATGATGCACCGTCCCTCATGCACGTTCCCTGATGCCCATCCTGTCACCTCCTCTCCGGCCATCCAGCGTCAATGCCACTCATCTCATCCTCTCTCTCTCTCTCTCTTGCACCTTCGACCTCTGCATCTACATCCTCTTACAATTGCTCATTACTCTAGTCCGCATCCTCGTACTCCTTAGCTTCTCCTGTCACCTCCACTCCTTCCTGCAAGCCTCATTCCTCACCTGCTGCACCAGCCTCTCTCCTGCACTACATGCCCTTCCTCTGCTAGACCTTCAGCAGCCTCCTCCTGCACTTCCCAGGCCTCCTTCTACCACATCCTCCCTCCCTCCTGTAAGCACCCATCCTCTGCACCATCTCATGCGGTCCTCCTGCCATATCCTCACTCCCGCAAAGTCACCAGCTTCCTCTGCACCTCACTCCTCTCGCATACCTTTCCCTCCTCTTCGATACTACAGCTCCATCTTGACCATCACCCCTACTGCACCTTCACCCTCTGCCACATCTAGCCCTCTCGTCCATGCGAGCCCAACCTCCTTGCACCGCCCCCTCCTCGTGCACTGCCCAACCTCAAGCCCATCCTCGCTCATCGCAGCCTGCAGCCTCCTTCTGCACCCAGATATCCTCCTCTGTCACCTTGCATCTTCTCTGTACCTCATCCCCGATAGCAGCCTCAGCCTCCCACTCGCGACTCACTCCTCATCTGTCCCACCTCATTCCTCCTCGTCTCACCCAGACCCTCAACGTACTTGCCCTCATCACCACTCCTCTCTCTCTTTGTTATGCATATACAATAACCCCAATAAGTACCAGTCCTCCTCTGCACTTCTCATCCTCTGCACCCCGCCCTCATCGTGTACCTCAGCCTCTGCACCCATCCATACTCTGACTCACCCTTCCTCTGCATCCATCCTACTGTGGCACCTATCTCGTGCATCCTCACCCTCTCTCTGGCACCCAAACCTGCCTCTGCACAGACCCTCTTCTGCAACCCAACCTCCTCTGCACCGCAAGCCTCTCCTGCACTGCACCTCGCCTCCTCTGCCGCTGTAAATAAGGACCAAAGCCCAGAACTTGCTGTTCTTCTTTGCTTCTCTTCTCGCTCATGCTCTGCTCCTGCTTCCCACTTTATCGTTAATGGAATGTGTTTCTGTCGAGGCGACAGGAAAATCCACTCTGCCAATGAAGCTCGTCCTGTGTCGTCATATTTTATCAAGGAGAGGAAACGAACGTGCGTTACAATTCATGTAAGCTGCTTTAGAACAGTGCTAACCGGTGCTGAACCCAGGTCTTAGCAACAACCAAGGTCTGAACGCATAGGTAACTTAAGGAACCACTGTCTGAATGCCAAGTCTGCAATACCAAAGATGCTCTTGACCGGGTTCTGAACCTTGTCTGGGAATCCAGGCATGAACCATAGGTTCTGAATCAAGTGTGAAATCCGGTCTTGAACCGGCGTGGTGTGAACCGGGTCTGAACAGGTCTGAACTAGGACTGTTTCTAACCAGGTTGAACCGGCTCAAACCAGGTCTGAACCAGGTCTGAACCAAGTCTGAACCCCGGTCTGAACAGGCCGAACCAGGCTGAACCAGTTAACCGGGTTGAAACGTCTAAACCAGTCTGAACAGCTAAAACAGGTCTAACCAGGATAAACTAAACAGGTCTAAACAGGGTCAGGACTAAACCAGGTCTAAACCAGGTCTAAACCAGGCCTGAACCAGGTCTGACCAGGCCTGAACCAGGCCTGAACCAGGTCTGAACCAGGTCTAAACCAGGACTGAATCTAGACTAAATCTCTGTTAATGTATTCATAAACTGATGGATGTGACGTCATTGGTTCTTGAAGATTGCATTTTCAAAGGTCCAAAACCTCTGCAGCTGAAGAGAAAATGCAGAGGTTTGAGCTGCTCTGACTCCTCCCCATGCTCCTCCCCATGCTCCTCCCCATGCTCCTCCCATAGAGAACACAGAAGGAATGACTTTGGCGCCATCTGCAGGATTTACAAGAACATTACAGATAAAGAACACAGTCCATGGGAGCTCTTCTTCTCCATGGTTCTCTCCAAGTTTCTCTTTGTCCCACTGGGTTTGTCTTTGCAGAAGTGGCGTGTGAAGACAGGGGGCGCTCTGGGACACTGCAGAGGTACCGCCACTGCGCCCCCTGCTGCAGTTTAAACACATTTCAAACAGGACATATTATATTACGACAGTGTTTCCTCGTCATTCGTTGACTCAAAGTTGCATTTTGATTGATTCCGGCGGGTTTGAGTTCATCCCGTGTGCGTGCTCAGAAAAGTCCCGTTTTCACCTCTCCCCTAGCCCCGCCCACATCCGTGTACTTGTGCAGAGTCACATGTCAAGTGTTGTTTGTATTATTGCTCAGTGTTTTATGTCGCACCTTAAAGCGAGACAAGTTCCTGTTTGTGGATTATGCTCATCGACAATGGCAGAAAACCTTTTCTGATTCACTGCTGCTCAAACTGAAAGGATCAGGACCATCGTTAAAGCTGCGGAAAAAGTATGTTGGAACAAAAGATCTGACTCGTGCAGACACAGAAAACACACTGAATGAGAAACTCCCCGCCCGCGGCCGTCTCCTGGGGGTCCTGGGGGTCCTTTAATGGCAGTTATTGTGTCGCGACGGAAAGCACGAAGTAGAATTTAAGCATTTTGTTTCCACTTTGCCGGACAAACCTCACGTGATTCGTGTACAGGAGAGTGGGGTACAGCCTAGGTGGGATTTCAGAAGACAAGGACGTACGAGTGGGAGGAAGGACAGGGGGCGGGGTAGAGCTGGAGGTGGAGCCATGTTTGTTCACCTCGGTTACACTGTCGTCACTGTGAGTAAAGCGCTAGAAGAAGAGAAGCACGGATCAAAATGTGTCGAGAGAGTTGGTTTGTCCCGATACAACGTTGTGCGCATACGGAAAGTGCAATCGCCCTCACTCTTGTGCCCGAGGAGAGAGCGGGCATCGGTAGTGGTCTGTCGTTTGGAAGTGATCCCTATCCCACCACATCGGAAGCTGCGTGGGCGGAGGGACAAAGAGCCAAAGGTGGGAGGCTCTCCGAGGGGAAACGGACGGCTGTCGCACGGTTTTAAATGAAAATGGCCGATTCGCTGGCCAAAAACTCCTTTAAACTGCCGTCAACGGTCGAGCTGCTTCACTGTTCAGCGTCTGGAAGAGAGACAAGTGAATTGGTCTCATGGTTTCAAACTAATAAACGGGAATTCAATCTGCAGAACCTCCTCACGATCCAGCCACAAGAACCATGTGAGGCTTTAGACACTTTTATAACACAAGATCCATTGGAACATTATCGCGTTAAGACCCCCATTTTTAATATTACGGGTTCCGTGGATCTTCTGTCCACACTCACTCCAGTAGGGGGCGGTAAATGCACCATTCGGCTGCCAACCGCCATTAAAAAGTAACGCAACACTATGAAGGGGCGGGGCTTATTACTGTGAAGAGGCGAGGCTTATCACTATGAAGGGGTGGGGCTTATCACTATGAAGGGGTGGGGCTTATCACTGTGAAGGGGTGGGGCTTATCACTATGAAGGGGCGGGGCTTATCACTGCGTGAAGGGGTGGGGCTTATCACTGTGAAAGGGTGGGGCTTTATCACTGTGAAGGGGTAGGGCTTATCACTGAAGGGGTGGGGCTTATCACTATGAAGGGGTGGGGCTTATTACTGTGAAGAGGCGGGGCTTATTACTGTGAAGAGGCGGGGCTTGTGCTCTGTGAGGGTCAGTTCTTGTGGTTGAGGAAACCTACGCAGACACAGGGAGAACATGCAAACTCCACAGAGAAAGGCCACAGCAGTGAGCGCCACGTCCAACCAGGAAGTCAAATCATAAACTTTACCAACAATAGGCAACATTTTGTATTAACTTAATTTAAACACAGGTCCTCACACCCCTGTTTGGGAAGCACTGAGACACAGGGCCGCAAGGAGCACACGAGGAGCCGCGAGGAGCACACGAGGAGCCGCGAGGAGCACACGAGGAGCCGCGAGGAGCACACGAGGAGCCGCGAGGAGCACACGAGGAGCCGGTCGAATGAAGGACGCGCTGGCCCTTTAAATCCAAACAGGACGGAGACGGGAGAAGATGCAGCCGCGTCACATCTGCAGAGACACGTCTGACACTGATGCACCAGAACTGCACTTTCCAGGGACAGGTCCTGCTCTGGTCCTGCTCTGGTCCTGCTCTGGTCCTGCTCTGGTCCTGCTCTGGCTCTGGTCTGCTCTGGTCCTGCTCTGGTCCTGTGTCTTCTGAAGCGTGAGGATGTCCATGTTCGCTCAGAGGAGACCAGGAGGTGAGTGCAGCGCCAAAAAACTAAAGACGTCACATTTTCTGGAGTTAACTCGTCCCAGTTATTCAATCACGTCTTACCCATGCCTCTTGAGCATTAAGACCGGTTTTAATCTGGTTTAGTCCTTTGATAGGCCTGTTTTTGTCGACTTGGTTTAGTCTAAATGCACTCTTTTCCTGGTTTTGACCTCATTTAGTCCTTGTTTAGTCCAAGTTTAATCCTCGCTCAGAAGGTGCAGAGGAAGCACAAATATGTATTAAATTGACAGGATGTTTTCCAGTTCACAGTTTTGGGGCGTTGGTGCTGAGGAGAGCAGAAGAAGAGGAGAGTCAGCACCACGGACAGAGACATCCGATACAGAGAGCAGTGTTTCTCAAACTGTAGGGCGCGCACGGCTCTTCAGCAGTTTAGTCCAAGTGCTTCAGTCTAAAAGTAGTTGTGGTTTTAATTGGCTTTTCTGAGGCCCCAATTCAGGAAGGGCATCTGGAAGGAACTGGACAAGTTGAGCGGACTCAGAAAACTGCCGGACTCTAAAAACCCGGTCCAGAGAGCCCAGAAGAGGATCCTCACAGTGGTCATCAAATGTGCACTCGCCAAAAACCCACCAATTTAATTTAAATGAATTTTACCACAACTGGAACTAGCCGGGCCTATTGTGTAAAGGGCCTATTGTGAAAAGGGCCTGTGAAAAGGGCCTGTTGTGAAAAGGGCCTATTGAGTAAAGGGCCTATTGTGAAAAGGGCCTGTTGTGAAAAGGGCCTGTTGTGAAAAGGCCTGTGAGTAAAGGGCCTGTTGTGAAAAGGGCCTGTTGTGTAAAGGGCCTGTTGTGAAAAGGGCCTGTTGTGAAAGGGGCCTGGTGTGAAAAGGGCTTGTGTGAAAAGGGCCTAGTTGTGAAAAGGCTATGTTGAAAAGGGCCTAGTTGTGAAAAAGGCCTATTGTAGAGGAAAAGGGCCTGTTGTGAAAAGGGCCTATTGTGAAAAGGGCCTATTGTGAAAGGGCTATTGTGAAAGGGCCCTGTTGTGTAAAAGGCCTATTGTGAAAAGGGCCTATTGTTGAAAAGGGCCTATTGTGAAAAGGGCCTATGAATGAAGGGCCTGTGTTGTGAAAAGGGCCGATTGAGTAAAGGGCCTATTGAGTAAAGGGCCTATTGTGAAAAGGGCCTGTTGTGAAAAGGGCCTGTTGTGAAAAGGGCCGATTGAGTAAAGGCCTATTGTGAAAAGGGCCTGTTGTGTAAGGCCTGTTGTGGAAAGGGCCTGTTGTGTAAAGGGCCTGTTGTGTAAAGGGCCTGTTGTGAGGGCTGTTGTGAAAGGGCCTATTGTGAAAGGGCCTATTGTGAAAAGGGCCTGTTTGTTGAAAAGGGCCTGTTGTGAAAAGGGGCCTATTGTGAAAAGGCCTGTTGAGTGAAGGGCCTGTTGTGAAAAGGGCCTGTTGTGAAAAGGGCCTATTGTGAAAAGGGCCTATTGAGTGAAGGGCCTGTTGTGAAAAGGGCCTGTTGTGTAAAGGGCCTATTGTGTAAAGGACCTTTTGTTTAATGGGCCTACTGTGTAAAGGGCCTATTGTGAAAAGGGCCTATTGCAAAAAGGGCGTATCGTGAGAAAAGGACCTATCGTGGAAAGTGCCCATCATGAAAAGGTTCTGAGAAAAGGGCCTATTGAGAAGAGGGCCTATTGTGAAAAGGACCTATCATGGAAAGGGCCTATTGAGAAAAGGGCCTGTTGTGAAAAGGGCCTGTTGTTAACATGTGAGGAGCCTGTTCTTACGGTTTTTTTTGTTGTTGTTGTTGTTGTTGCAGGATCCAAAATGTCCGCCGCGTGTGTCTTCTTCTTCTTCTTGTGCCTCTCCTGCTTCTTCTCCACCTCCTCCGCCGCCTACTCGTCGTCGTCCTCCTCTTCCTCGTCCTCCTCCTGCCCGCGGCCTTGCTCGTGTTTGGACAGAAGCTCCAGACACTTCGTCGAATGCTCCTCCAAAGACCTCACAAACATCCCGCGCTTTCTACCGCCAAACGCGTCGACCGTTAGCCTCTCCGCCAACCGGATCGCTTCCATACCGGCCCCGAGCTTCAAGAGCTCCGAGCACGTCACGTCGCTGTGGATGACGAGGAACATGATCGTTTACGTCGAAGCCGGAGCCATCTCAAGCCTCATTCATCTACGGAATTTGGATCTGAGCCACAACCAGCTCAAAGAGTTCCCCTGGGCCGATTTGGAGAACCTTACGTCTTTGCAGCTTCTTAAACTGGACCACAACGAACTAGAAAACATACCACAAAACGCCTTTTCGAACCTGAGAGAACTCAACTCACTGCGGCTGAACAACAACAAAATTATGACTATTTTCAAAGGGACATTTGACGGTTTAGTTGCTTTGTCCTATTTGCAACTCTACAGCAATCCTTTTTCATGCATTTGCTATTTATATTGGCTGAAACATTGGATTTTGAACACTAAAGTCAACATTCCAGACCCAAATTTGATCGTTTGCGCCACTCCGCAAAACGCACAAGGCGAGTCACTGCTAAATTTGCCCGACTCAAATTGCGAACGCCCAATTGTGACGATAAATATTGAAAACAACGATCAAAACGAGAACTTCTACGAGGGGAGTTTGCTGACTTTGACTTGCGAATACAGGGGCAGTCCTCGGCCAACTGTGAAGTGGCGAATCGACAGCAAAAAAGAGTTAGCGCTCAAGCTAACAGAGAACGACTCGGCGGAAATGTTAGACGACTCTTTAAAAGTTTATACCAATGGGACGCTTGTCATTTCGCATCTGAAAAAGGAAGACAGCGGCGTTTATAGTTGCTTTGCTGCGAATGACGCCGGTCAGGATGAAAAATCGGTTACAATTGAGGTTTTGGCAGAAGTAGAGCTAACTACAGCTAACTATGCTAAAGCTACGCAGTCCACGATCAAAACAACACAGTCAGTTGTGGATTCTAACTCAGAAGAAGCAACAGAAAGTCAATCAAACGTGTCGGAAAGAGCGCTAAACAAGTGTAGCTTGTCTCCGGACACTAAATACGTCACAGGTTCGGTTTCCAATGCCAGTTTTGACGACGTAAAGCAATATTCCTTCGATTTTGGGGCGATCGCGTTGGCGGTGACGGAAACGGAAGCGGTCGTCCGGTTAAACGCTCTGCTAACGCCGCAAGAAAAAGAGTTGAGCGGGATGCTTTTGTGCCTTGGCTCGGATCAAAACGCAGTGCAGTGGACACGTGTAAAAGACGGAATTAGCACGTATTATTTTGCCAATTTGCGCCCCAGAACGAACTACTCCCTTTGCTTAACGCTAAAAGGAGAGGAGTGCGACGTTCAAGTGCATTTCACGACGAGAAAACGCATCCCAAACTTGATTATAATCATTTCTGTTAGCATCTGCTTGCTAACGGTGTCCACGGTTCCTTTACTGGGCGCTACGTGTTATCATTTAGTCTACAAATACCGCAGTCAGACGTACAGGATGTATCTGAAAGCCAGGGGGCAGTGCAGGGTGCAGAAGGCCTCGTTCAGGGTGCAAACGGAGTCGGAGAAGGATCTGAGTGAGGGTTTAGCGGAGGACGAGGCAACGGACAACGGCGAGAAGGACACGGAGGAGAGTATTCTGGCCGATTCGTCGTCTCTGGATAAGCTAACAAACGAGTGCGAAGTGGCGTCCGAATACAGCGACCGACTGCCGCTCGGCGCCGAGGCCGACAACATCACAGAGTAACAAAACAAATACATTCAAAGTACAGGTGTTTTCAATGGGATAGTATCTGCGGTAAATATTTATCATAGTTTTACAGCGGTCACGGAGTGTCTTTGTGAAGAAAAATAAAAAAGCTGGAAACACTACATAAAGTAGAGCGGCGTTCAGAATCCCTCTGTGATGTCATCAAAACGCGACATTCCTAAAAACAATGCAGGGACAATTTAGACACAACTGACACATTCTAAACAATCATTTAACAAGATACAAGTCTAAATATATTTCACAAATGATTGATTGTGAAGTATGCGAATGTTCCAAAGCCTTAATTCAAACGTAATCAAATGAAAAGCCCGTCATATGTTCTTTAAGTAGACAGTGTGCGCTCAGAAGCACAGAAGTGTACTGCTGCCGTAAGAGTAAAGGAAACGAGTGAATCTGAAAGAAAATGAATCAACTGTGCTTCAGGAGACAATAATATGACGGTTTTAAGTCATACTGTGGAACATTCCAAGCAAAGCGACATCATCGCCATGGAGAACCTGTACATAGTGATGAGTATTAGGCTTTATTTGACTAACATGACAGCTTAACACTTCTGTAATCAACCACTAAATCAATGAACATATAGTTCAACAGAAAAGACTTTTATTAGCCTAGTGGTAGTTTGCCGCAACAATCCAAAGAGTGCATCTATGTGGCCTTTAGCGTAGCGCAGCTATAAATGCTAATCTTTTTTATGGCTAACGCAGTCGTTCTCAGAGGTCGGAGGTCAGAGGGACGTCGTCATGTCGTGAAATCTATGACCAGTAAACGAGTCATAAAAACTAGGAAAGTCCCGTCTACATTGTGTTCAAATGCAGAAAAGTTTTGCACTCTGACCACAAGGGGGCGTTAAAAAAAAACAAAAACAAAAACTCCTAACTTGGGACGGTCCAACCACGACAGCCGCTAATTTGTGTCACGTGACTCTCAAAACGTTCTCGTAACATCCAGAAAGAAAAAAAAAGATACAACTTCATTTACCTCAGATTTATAGTTCAGAGCGCCCCCTTGTGGCCGTTTCCCCGTCCTGCGGGTTATTTTCGATTTGCGGTTTTTAGAACAATGTTGGAGAGCCTTTAGTGTCAGTGTGTGTAAAGGGTGCGACGAACTGCCTTTGCCTTTGTTTACATTAGCGCCGCGTGGACGTTAGCGACATTAGCATAGCCGTGCATTTATAAGAAGCAGGAGCAGCGGGGAGCAGATAAGAGATAAAAATAACACAAACGAGGGTGGGAAGGAGTTGGGACGGAGTTGGGACGGTGGTGGGACGGAGTGGTGGGACGGTGAGTGGGACGGACGTTGTTGGGACGGAGTTGGGACGGAGTTGGGAGTGGTGGGACGGAGTTGGGACGGAGTTGGGACGGTGGTGGGACGGAGTTGGGACGGAGTTGGGATGGTGGTGGGACGGAGTTGGGATGGTGGTGGGACGGTGGTGGGAGGGTGGTGGGACGGGGGGAGAAGATCTTGTATGACACTTGTATTTTCAGATACTTTGACGTCATGTGTGTCCTTCTGAACTGTGGGTGAAATAAACATAAACGGACGTGAGCGTTTGTTGAAGACACGTTCGATGCTTGTCAAGTCCTGCTTTTATCGTGTCCGCGAGACCACATGACCTCGTCCGCGGCCGCTCCCGCGCGTCACGTGATCCTGCGGTCGGAGACATAATGGACTCGGGATTGGATTTGCTCCTGAGCTTCTGTTCTGCTCCGAGAAGTCCCAAGATCAAGCATTTCCTTCTGGAGCTGTGGCACGCGAGAAGAAACACGTGCGATTTGATTCAACCGAAAGTGTTTTTGAAAAGCGCTCGTGATCGTTTCAAACTTCTCTCTCTGATGAACAAGTCGATGTGAAAGTATTTGTTCTAAAGCATTCGCACACAAACAGAACGTTCAAACACATTTCAGTCACGACCCCCAAAATAACCAGCGTCGGTGTCGGCGACCCCCAAACGTAGAAGGTAAGAGCCCCAAACAGGACACGTTCACACATAAAAGTCAGTGAAGACACGAGCAAACATTTCCACTGTCGAGCAGGAGCAGACATTCAACGATGTCCCAAACCTCTGAGGTCTTCTGCTCTGACGCTGAAGAACACCTCAAACATAACTTTAAATGAGTTTATTTACAGAGCCGCTTCAGAGAAAGTCCTCTGTTACGAACGAAATCCCGGATCATCTGGCTCGTCCGGGTTTCTAACGCCGGCTCGCGGCTTTTGCACTCGTCACACTCGGGTTTCGATGCTAAATGACCTTTCCTGATGTGAGATGTAAAGTGTCTCATCACAGCGGTGGTTTCAGCTTTGGTCCATGGTCTTCGGCCCCCCTTTCCTTTAGGTTCACCAGCTGCTGAGGACAAATAAAGGGGTTTGTTAGTGAGGCCATTTTCAAAGAAAAGGTACAAAGTGTCTTTAAGAAGAAGATGTGTTTTAGAGTGTTTTATTCACGTGCATCGAGTCGTAACGAGAACCATCTAACTTCAACCCACATTCAGAGCCAAACTACAGAAATGTCGGTCTAATATGATTAAACCCCAGAACTGGAGAGTGGGCCGATCCATTCTCTCCCACGGGGGGACGCCGAGCCTGCACTTTGTCCCCTCTGCTTTTACAGGACCCCTGTGAGGCCCAGGACCCGTGTGAGGCCCAGGACCCTGTGTGAGCCCAGGACCTGCTGTGAGGCCCAGGACCCCTGTGTGAGGCCCAGGACCCCTGTGTGAGGCCCAGGACCCCTGTGTGAGGCCCAGGACTCCGTAGTTACCTTCAGGAGCATCTTCATCTGGTGCAGCTGGGTTTTGTTCCTTTTCACATGCTTCCTCCATGTCTTCTTCATCATCATCATCAGTGAAAGGGTCTGGTCCATGTTCATGTAGTTCCAGAAGGGGACCCTCACTGGGAACTACACTCTCCACTCCATCACATGTTCCACTAAACGTCTTGAGTATCTCGACACCGTCGGCGCTCGAACGGGCCGACTTGACCAGCGGCGCTCGGCCAAGCGCTCGCTTCCTCTTCCTGCCTCGGTGATTGTCCGTTGGGTTTGAGGAGCACCTTCTCAAATGTCTCCACAGCTCCGATCGCAAGAACAAGGCTCCACAGTGGATGCAGTATTCATAGTTTCTGTTGGAGCCTTTGGATCTCCGCTTGACTTTGAAGGAACCGCTTCCTCGTTTCATCACTTTACAGTTGTGCAGAAAGTTGCCTTTGTTCCGGAGTTTATGAAGTATCTCCTTCCTCTCTTTTGAGCCTGTGGGAAGACTCAGGACGTGCGCGACGTCCGGGTGGTCTTTCACGTGAGTTTTAAAGTGCCGGGATATTTTGGCAGAGGCTTTTTCACAAATAAAACAGAAATTTTGTCCTCCTTCTAAAGTGTCTGTGTTGGAATGGTCTGCCCCTCTTTCAGGACCACTGAGGTCATTCGTGTCACACAAGTCCAGAAAGTAACCCCTCAGTAAAGAGTTGAGCTTCATCCTGTCATCTGACGCGTCTTTGTCCTCTGTACCAGATGGTGGCGCTGGAACACAGATTTCATCAGCCGATCTCTCCTCGCCACTGGTTTCAGCTCGGTTCTGTTCAAAGTCCTTCACAAAAAACACAAAACGAGTCAGAACCAAACACGAGGCAAACAAAGGCCTTCAAACCGTCTTGAGCGTGCGGCGTGCGTGAAGAGCAACGCTTACTTCTGCGTTCGCTTTGAGCCCCTCCCCCCGCCGCGCACGGATTCAACTACAAGTACAAGGACTCGAGTACTGCACACACTTTTGTACTGACCTCGAAAACCGACAGGATCACAGTATTATTGGCCAAAAACTAAAAGAAACACATCGTCTTTTTTCATGTTGTATTCCTGAACGCTTGGAGCCCTCACGCCATGATGTCCCCCTAAACCATGATACACACACACACGTGGACTTTACCTTTGAATGAGGAGAACGTTCAGTTGGCTTCTGTTCCTGATCTGAATGAGGAGAACGTTCAGTTGGCTTCTGTTCCTGATCTGAATGAGGAGAACATTCAGTTGGCTTCTTCTCCTGATCTGAATGAGGAGAACGTTCAGTTGCTTCTGTTCCTGATCTGAATGAGGAGAACAATCAGTTGGCTTCTTCCCTGATTGAGGAGAACTTCAGTTGGCTTCTTTTCCTGAATGAGGAGAACTTCAGTTGGCTTCTTCTCTCTGAATGGCTTCTGGAGCTGTTATCTGGAAGAGAGTGAGAACACACAAAAATATTGGTTACTCCATCCATTCATCGTCCGCATGGAACATTCATCTCATCGTGTGTCCTTGCATTTCGCAAAGAAACAACTTACAGGAGCCTCACGTGAACACCACAAACGATAGAGATAGACGTATGTAAAGTTTTTTATTAGATTACTCATGATACAAGTCAATTCTCATGTCGCGTTATTGACTATTTTCCTGTTTTCTATCTTCCAATATAGACGATGTGATTCCAGACACATATTGTAAAGTGCTGTCCTGTTGTACGTGGCTATAGGATCTCTGACGCGATGTGTTCCTGAACACTATGCTGTGACATCAGCGCGATGTTTCCCTATTGTTTCTATCTGATATGGTTCCTCTAGTGTATGTAATAGGTCAACTAGTCATCTATGTTTTCGATGTACATTGCGATGATATCGCTCTTTTTGGACTCAGGGTTTTCTTCTGGGACAATTGAGCTCCTGCTTTGAGACCCAGCGCTCAATGACTACCAGACAAGCAACTGCTCACTGTCAAGCTGGAAGTGTTCTAGGCGATTTGTGACACAACATTGTGTCCCTCACATGTGTTAGGCCCAAGGTCTTGATCGTACTTTGGACCGAGCTACTCTCTTGTAGCGCACCTGTGGAAATGACCAGCGCGATCTGCTGTGGGCACCGCAGCCGCTCTCTTGGATGCATCACACAGTGTGATCTACAGTGCTCCTTATGAGGACCAAGCACCACTCTCCAGATCTTCGCTGGACCAGTTCAGCCCTTTGACCAGGTTCTTGCGCACATTTGAGCGGTCTAGGTCCTGCTTGTGAGCCAAGCGCATCTGCTCTCCAGACCAGTATTCTGCTGTCATGAAGGAAACTGCGAGCTTGCATAAGAAGCCTTGGATACACTTAGTTCCTGTCATAGTGGTAGCCATGTCTGCTGTGTGACGTTCATCGAGATCATTGCCCTTGGAGCACCTCAGGTCTGCTGTGCTTTGGACCCAGCGTCTGCTGTTGGTGCCAGGTTAGACACATCTTGCGTTTGATTCGTTGGTTACCAGTCTCTCATTGCAGTAACATCGCCGTCTCCCTCTGACGATAGCCCATCGGTCTCCTGCGAGGTGCTCTTCGCTCAGGCTGTACAGAGTATGCTTTTATCTGAACGGATCTCATCGAGTTACAGACTCTATCTACTCGAAGCTAGAAATTTATGTTGATATCTCTAGTTCTACATGAAATTAATGCCCAGTACTTGGTTCAACACGATGGTGCGTGCTCTTGGAATATACCTGATCGACTTGATGCTTCCCTATACTGTATACCTAGTGTTTGCTCGTGCATTGTGTGTGCTATCCAGCGTGGTACCTCAAGCGTGTGCTTTGCTGAAACTCACTGTAATCCTGTCGTGTGCGTCCTATTGTTGCGAGAGGGTCGCTGTAGTTCACCTTAGTATTCCAGATCGTAGCTCTCCTTTGAGAGCGCTACTATTACCTCTCGAGAGTAACAAGATATGTTGTAACCATCGTCCTGCAGTGTCTACTCTTCCGGACCAGGTCCATCCTGACACATCCACGTCTCTATCACCGGTACCTCGCACAGGACTCTCCTCTATACCTAGCGCAACGTTACTCGCATTCCCCCGTGAGGTTACTAGAGTGCTCACGTGAGGACAGCGCGAAACAGCATTATACACGACGCGTAGCGTAAACCGTCGCGAGGTCTGATTAGTTCTCTCAGAAGGCGAGCTAGTTGTAGTCTATCAATTAAGCCACAACAAGCCAATTATAGCTGAGGTATTATCTTGAGTAATCATGCTCTCCAGGATATACGTGTGGCGCGTCGAGCGAATGACTGATATCAGCTCCCTGTGCCAAGAGCGACAAAGTGTATAGTCCGTCCAACAATCGCGGTGTAACAAATGGGCTGATGCAAGATGATTAACTTGAATTAGTGTTGAGTTCGTATTTTCAATCTATAATACCACAGAATGTCTAGCGAATTTAAATTCAAACCTTTGGATGTATATCGATTTCCCAATTCACATTTTGGAGGCAGTGACTGAGCTCCAGGTTATCGCCGTTCTGCTGGTGGGCTCGAGTGTAGCGAAGCAGAGTAGGCTACTGATAGCGGCGAGCTATTTTTACTCAGGTTGATATTACGAGACAGTGCGAGCCCGTGCTTTTATGACTGTTCAGCGCTCCCGGAATCAGCCAAGCGATGTGTGCAACACGGAGAATACGAGCCGAGTGATATTCCAGTCGAGCGTAAACTCATTCAGCCAGAGCGACTGTGAGCGCTTAGGAATGTCACCGTGAGATTCAGCGTAGTATGCGCGAGAATTGATCACTGGAGGCCAGGCGGAGCCGAGATGGTATAACTAAGGGCATGAGCGCTTAGTGCGCTACGAAATACGTGGCGCAGTGATCGCCGATCCCAACTAGAATAGACAATACAGAAGCGAGAGGCAAGAGTAGAAAATGATCACGAACGCGCACTCAAGCTCTCGAGATGATTACATCCTGTAAAGGCGCAGAGAGCTATAAACTACATCTAGGTGTCATATTAACGAAGCGCGAGCTTCAGAGCGAGGATGTGGAACACTCATGCAGAGGCCGGATAATCGGATTTGGTTATTGAGTGTATGACATCGATCCGTCGGCTAGCGAGTAGTCGTCACTATGTACAAGGCAGCAGACATCAAGCATGAGGAGTCTGTTTAACAAGCTCACGCTATATAGGTTCTTTGGATTGGGACTGCGCAGATATTGTGAGTACGAGGCGGAGCGAAAAGATGTTCAATACGATGTGACACAGGATCGGATCTAGTCATACTATTGTATTCATCGAGGTTCGGAAGGCTATAGCGATGATACGAAACAACTTGCCAGGCTTTCTGAGGTATAGATACGAGATTGGTCGGGATCACTGGATATCTGTTTTAGAAAAACGCAAGAACTTGTATCGAACTCGTCAGTGCCGGATGCGTCATCTCAGAATCTACGGTAGCGGGAAGCCGATATGTCAGACTGACTAGGAATCTCGAGACGATGTATTGTATCGCAGCGGAGCGACTACTCTTGATGTGCAGCCCCTGGAAGGCCCGAACTTATCGCGACCTCGGGACCCCTGTAGTAAGTCGGCCATCGAAGACAAATGATTTAGCTGGGACGTATTGGCTAGCCGAATCCTCCTGTACGAGGCGCCACGTCTTAATATGCATTCCTGAGTTACCGTATAGCGGCCGGGGCGGTCTCCAGGGGTTTCCAGCAGAGCAAGTATGATAGTAATAAACACGAATCGCGCGAGCAAGGATTGATCTATTTCATAACAGCACTCGCATCTACAGATATTTGAGTGCAACGATAGATTCTCTTTTTGTGAACAAAATGATGTGACGCACTGATAAGATCCTCCATTTCCGGAGAAGCAGATCCTTTTTCTGATCTCCACGAGGCCGAGTCGAGACTCAGAAGATTTCAACTACGACGCGCCACTGTCGTCTGCAATGAAGATGAGTCACATCCTGGAGGGTATCGAAGGAGCGAGATGATACGATGTGGTAGCGACATGAGGATTATACACTGACATATATCTTACCGAACTTGGGCGAGCGAATGTAACATATTTGATTGTTCACACGGCTGAGCGACTAGTGATATAGATACTGAGTATGGCAGGGGAATACTACTGAAAAAGCTAGATGACACTGTAAGATGTCAGGTATAAGACGTAATGAGAACTGTCACCGATATGGTGAGTTTTTAGCGATCACAGTCCTATCACGAGGCATTTGGCTAATACCTCTACTTAATAATACTTTCTAGCGTCGATATTGAGATTAGCGCGATGGATCGGAGCGAGATGATAACAGTGGTAGACGGAAAGACGACAACGAAGATCATACTGAGGTGATGGCGGAAATTGCGAACTAGTATGTTTTGTGAAATTGTCCTCTACCCACGAATGTAAGAAGAAAACAAAAAGAGTCTGATGCATGCAATACGCACCGAGCAGGCAAAATAAACAGATTGTATAGATACTTACCGAGGCTGAGTCCAGTTAATGCAGGAGTTAGAAGTTAAGTATTCTTGATGTACACGGAACTGAGAGCTGATCATGATATGTATATCTTCTAGCAGGGAGCGAAGTATTCTACTGAGCAGGAGCGCTAGACGAGGATGTCACGAGTGTCATGTTGAGCATGCACGGTTTTGAATTTTCGATCAAATGGTGTGAAGTGCGAATACCAGTTATTTACTAGCGCATCGCCCTCTAGCTAGCAAGCAATATATCAACGATACGGAACGGGAAGCGAGAAATTGATAAGCCATAACCCTCCACATAATGTTCCTGCGTGAAGAAGAAAATTCCATCGAGTCCGTGCAGCTGAGACAAGCAAGATGGATCGCTCGTAGGATCGGAGGGACGCGATCAGTACTGCTATACCAGGGCGGAAGCCAGCCGAAGGATTGTTTATCACAGGCTCGGGACACGCGAGATGATATACGAGGCGTGATGATCTACAATGCGATAGACTGCGCAGTCAGAGCAGGATAGATACTCCAATTACGAGGCGGCATCTGATTATGGAAATAAGATCACGAGATCGTGCGAGAGCGACTGGAGTAAGTGATTAGCGAGCTCGGAATCGTGATTCACGGATGAGTACCGTATTGTGCCGGAGGCCTAGAATAGGAATCATATCACGTGAATATACGGAGCGATTGATAGTGCACTAGACAAAAATATAGGCTGAGCGCTTTAAAGAATTTGATCGAAGGCTGCACGCGTAGATGGGATAGATCAACGAACGATGAGGCGAGTATATTAAACAGAGTCAGATGACAAGACTTGAGTAGCATTTCAATTTTGGATCGATTACGTTTAAAAATAGGGCTTGTTACCTGCACTGTTTGATGCTCTGCTTCTCACCATGCTCCTCTTTCTTTCCTTTTACTGCTCATTGCAGGCGTATCTTACCATGTGCGATGTTCTTCAAGACCCTTATGACTCAGAACTGATGTCAAGAGAACTCCTTAGTACACATTTAATGCACCAAACCCATGGACGTCTCCCTAGGTCCATGAGTTCTACACATGTATCTCAAGGGTATCTTCTGGTGCAGACCTCTCCGAGTCTTCCAGTTATCCATGTACTGCTTTCCTTAGAATAATGTACCTCCACTTCTGGATGTATTCATTTATGTGTCTCAAACTAAGTATCACTACATTCCTTGTTGTTCCTTTTGACTCTCTCCTATGATGTCTTGACAGCGACCCTCTGGTTACTAGATCCACCACTGTGCGCATGATACCCACTGTGTAGTGTTCATCTCCTTGGTGTGCGTGTCTCCGTTGGCCTGGCGTTGGTATCGTTCTTGTGGTTGCTCACAACGTGCCTGCTTCGTTTCAGACCCTGGTTCAGACCTCTGTGCAGTCCCTGGTTCCACCCTGGTCAGTCCCTGGATCAATCCCTGTTTCGGTCCCAGGTTCAGTCCCTTCAGTCCCTGGTCAGACCCTGGTTCAGTCCCAGGTTCAGTCCCTGGTTCAGTCCCTGTTCAGACCCTGGTTCAGACCCTGGTCAGTCCCTGTTCAGTCCCTGGTTCAGTCCCTGGTTCAGACCCTGGTTCAGACCCTGGTTCAGTCCCTGGTTAGTCCCTGGTTCAGTCCCAGGTTTCAGTCCCAGGTTCAGTCCCTTGGTTCAGTCCTTGGTTTTGTCCCTGGTTCCCTGGTTTTTTGTTTGTTCAGTCCCTGGTTCAGTCCAGGTCTCAGACCCTGGTCCAGACCTGGTCCAGACCCTGTTCAGACCCTGGTCAGACCCTGGTTCAGACCCTGGTTCAGACCCTGGTTCAGTCCCTGGTTCAGTCCCTGGTCCAGACCCTGGTTCAGACCCTGGTTCAGTCCCTGGTCCAGACCCTGGCTCAGACCCTGGTTCAGTCCAGTCCCGAGCAGGACCATGACTCTCTGGTCCTTCTCTTGTTTGCACAGGCGCAGTTCCTCCTCATACTCCGCTATGGTTCTTTCAAACAGCGCAAAAGATCTCCTCCGCAGCCGCGACCAGCCGCTCCTTCACCAGAGCGACCCGCCTTTGGCCTGAGGACATTTTAAATAGTGTTTTTAGCGTTAGCTTCGGGCTAAACGCGCGTGGCGCGGCAGAGGAGTAAACACTACAGGATTCTCTTCTTCTTCTGTTACTTTTAGTAGCGGCGGGCAGCAGCAGAAAACGTGCGTTTACCGCCACCTACTGGATTCTTCTTCTTCGTTATTTTCCGGCAGGTTAAGGCACGGGTAGCGCATTACTGCCCCTACCGGTCAGGTGGTTAAACACCATCTACTGTTTGTTTTCTTGTAGAGTTAACGTGATGATTGACATGATAAAAACATGACATCACCCCAGCTCCAGCGCCCCTACTGGACTGGAGTGTGGACAGTACAGTGTCTTAAGTAGGACACTAAAGACACTTTCAGCCCTGTAACCTTCCCATTAATCCTGTGTTATCGCGTGGCTGTAAGCGAGTCTAGCCCTAGGGCTTGTACGACTCCAGAGGTCATGGGTTCTGTTCCCACTTTGTGAATGTAAAAGGAAGAATATCTGTGTTTAAATGAACACATATTGGTATATTTGTGACTAACCCTAACCCTAACCCTGTCTTATTCAAACCACATTTGTGAAACAGAAAACAGAGTTTGGCCCATTTCAGGTTTATTCAAGAGTTAAAAAACCTGCTTTGTGAAAAGGGGATAAAGACACACGCTTTAAGGATTATTCTGTTTACTTCACCATTATTACTATAAAAGTCCCACCTAAAAAAAGTGACATATTCTGCATTATTTCTATTGTTCTCAGCCTTTGAACATGCTCTTGGGCAACTTTAGTTTGGCGTCTAATGTTTTCAAAGTAAAAACATGTTTATAACAAACCGAATTTACATTTGGATCTGTGCTGTTTGCCACGGGACTGACTGTGCGAAGGGCCCATCGTGAAAAGGGCCCGTCATGAGAAGGGCCCATGAAAAGGGCCCGTCGCGAAAAGGGCCCGTCACGAAAAGGGCTCGTCGTGAAAAGGGCCCATCGTGAAAAGGGGCCCGTCACGAAAAGGGCCCGTCGCGAAAAGGCCCGTCGAAAAGGGCCCGTTCGCGAAAAGGGCCCGTCGTGAAAAGGGTCCGAAAGGGCCGTCGAAAAGGGCCCGTCGCGAAAAGGGCCCGTCGTGAAAAGGGCCCGTTCGTCGCGAAAAGGGCCCGTCGTGAAAGGGCCGTGTTGAAAAGGGCCCGTCGTGAAAAGGCCCGTCGTGAAAGGGCCCGTCGTGTAAAGGGCCCGTCATGAAAAGGGCCCGTCACGAAAAGGGCCCCGTCGTGAAAAGGGCCGTCACGAAAAGGGCGCCGTCGTAAAGGGCCCGTCACGAAAAAGGGGCCGTCGTGTAAAGGGCCCGTCGTCGTGTAAAGGGCCCGTCGTGTAAAGGGGCCCGTCACGAAAAAAAGGGCTCGTCGTGTAAAGGGCCCGTCACGAAAAGGGCTCGTCGTGTAAAGGGCCCGTCGTGTAAAGGGCCCGTCGTGTAAAGGCCCGTCGTGTAAAGGGCCCGTCACGAAAAGGGCTCGTCGTGTAAAGGGCTCGTCGTGTAAAGGGCCCGTCGTGTAAAGGGCCCGTCACGAAAAGGGCTCGTCGTGTAAAGGGCCCGTCGTGTAAAGGGCCCGTCGTGTAAAGGGCCCGTCACGAAAAGGGCTCGTCGTGTAAAGGGCTCGTTGTGTAAAGGGCCCGTCGTGTAAAGGGCCCGTCGTGTAAAGTGTCCAGTTTAAACATTACAATTGAATCTGTGTTATTCAGGTTTTATTACACAATTTAACATTAGCTACAAAGAAAAACAGGAAATAAAATGACAAAAATCTGTATAATAATGTTGATTGTCGTATTGTAATTTATTTTAAATAAAATCAACCCAACCTGAAAGACAAAGTTCATTATATTGAATCATTGATTGATACAGAATCATAACAGATCTACGGCTCTTCGATTTTAGCCTCGACCACTTGCTCCAGCTCGGAATCCTTCTTGTCCTTCCTGCTTCCTGCCTGGGACTTCCTGCTTCCTGTCTTGGTGGTGGGGGTGCCGTTAGCCGCGTTAGCTGCTGTTTCGCTGGGCTGAGTTTGGAAATGTTTCCTGGAGCCGAGAAGCGAAGGATTATTGACGAGAGTGAAGACGAGCTGCCAACGACGACGGATCCTACGGCTAAGGAGAGCGGCGTTCGGACGGTTCTCCTGGAGACCTGAGAGAGAGGGGGAAACCAGGGATGAACCAGGACCAAACCAAGACTGAACAAGGACTAAACCAGGTCTAATCCAGTCCGACACAGGCCTAAACAGGACTGACCTTCCTCGACCTGCTGGATCTTGTGCACGGCTCTTCCTCCCTCCATCATCAGGTCCAACAGAACTCCACAGAAAGCTTTCATCACAGGGTGGGCCTGGCTCACCTCCACTGCCAGGAACTGGGTGTAGAACCGGTAAGCTGCCAGACAGAGGGAGGAAGGGGCTTTGAGCGGTCAACAAAAGTTAGCCCCAGCAGTCTCAGATGTAACTTCATGGAGGACTGGACCGGGTTGAGCTGACGGGACGGTCTCCAGCACCAGAACACTGACCTGGGTCGTAGTCCTCAGAGGAGCGGTGCAGGAGGCTGAGGTCCGTGCGGCCCATGTGGACCAGGTTATACACGGCAGAGATCAGAGTCCTCCACATGGCCACGAGAAGACCCAGCACCAAGTTCACCAGGAAGAGCAGGTACGTCAGGAGGAACAGGGAGTCCCTACGGAGACACGAACCAGGACTGAACCAGGTCTGAACCAGGACTGAACCAGGACTAAACCAGAACTGAACTAGGACTGAACCAGAACTGATCCAGGACTGATCCAGGACTGAACCAGGGCTGAACCAGAACTGATCCAGGTCTGAACCAGGTCTGAACCAGAACTGATCCAGGACTGAACCAGGACTGATCCAGGACTGAACCAGGACTGAACCAGGACTAAACCAGAACTGAACCAGGACTGAACCAGAACTGATCCAGGTCTGAACCAGGTCTGAACCAGGACTAAACCAGAACTGAACCAGGACTGAACCAGAACTGATCCAGGACTGAACCAGGACTGAACCAGGACTAAACCAGAACTGAACCAGGACTGAACCAGAACTGATCCAGGACTGATCCAGGACTGAACCAGGGCTGAACCAGGACTGAACCAGAACTGATCCAGGACTGAACCAGGACTGAACCAGGAGGACTGAACCAGGACTGAACCAGGACTGAACCAGGATATTCTCCCCCTAATTATAGATTCTATTCTTAATATAATAAATGCTTCATTAGAAAGTGGTGATGTTCCACAGTCCTTCAAACATGCAGTCATTAAACCGCTTCTGAAAAAGCCCTATCCTGATCCTGACCTGTTGGTAAATTACAGACCTATTTCAAAACCACCCTTTGTCTCGAAAATCCTTGAAAGATTTTAGGTGGCAGAGGCCCCGGAGGCCCCACATGCCTGGAATTGTTCTATGCCCTGGGAAAATGAATGGCTCTAAACCGCCATGCTTCTAAAAACTCGTTCTAGCCCCGGCACACATTGACCCGCCATCCAGGGCCCCGTTCTTGGTTCCACATTTATAGGCCTCAGACTTTTCCAAGCTCCCACGTCTACTGCTGCCCGTGCGTTATACTATGCGCATCTGCGCCGGTGCTGGGTGCGTCCTCCAGGCCTCAACCCCCTACAGACCGACCAATCGTCACCTCACAGCCTCGCATGACCCCGCCGACGTACACATCACACCTGTAATTCAGAGTCTACATCTCGCACACCCACCGATGCAAGGCCCCCCGCATCAAGCAGCGCCAGGGAGCCTTGATAGTGGTCTGGCTCGATGTGTGCGCGTGCGCCCCCTCACCGCCGACCATACTACAATAGAACGAGGCTGCTATGTCACACTCTCTGGTATCTAGACATCGTGCTTTCCCTCGTATCTCTGACAACACATAACGAGCCTCCCCCTCTGCCCGCATCGCGTACTAGGCCCTAATTCGATACTGACCTCAGAGCCCACGCCTTGTTCATCCAAGCCAATCTCAGTCCGCCACTGGACCCACGTTCAGTGTGGCCCACTCCACCCTCGTGACAGAGACCTTCTATGGCGAGACGCCCGACAACATCTACCAGCGCGTCTGAGCCTATGTGCACCACCGGGACCCATAATGAGCACCCACGGACCACCAAGAGCGGATCACAGAGGCTCCTGGGTAAAATCAGAAGAACCTGAGTATATGTATCTTTATCTGCTCACAACTAAGCTATGCAGAATAATAGCTAGTCTCCTGAGTCTCTTGTCGAAGAATAATTAACAATGACATAGGTCTTACATACCAGTGTCGCGCGTGGTATAACCATCTAGTCAAACTGCGACATGTGCTCAATCTCATATTCGATTTACGTTCACTTGTTTTACTCTCGGTTCTTGACCCCGTGTCCTTGGTCATATACTTCGTTGCCAGCACAAATCTAAGAAACTCTAATACATGCAAACGAGCGGCTCCACCCTGACCCGGGGGTGATGTGCGAAGGAACATTCTTATCAACCGAAACCCAGGTCGACGGGGTCATCTCGCAGCCTCCGCGTGGGAACACTCCCCCTCGGCTTATACTCCAAAGTTACGATCGGCTCATCCACAAACGCCAAACGCTAGCCCACGCGAACGCCTAGGTCCCCAATCCGCAGCCGGACAGTGCAGAACTCTTATGCAAGAATTGACTTTGAACCTGGTTATGCCCCCCCATGACAACTTCACCGCATCCCCCCTTGGCCTCCCCCACCAACCAGACTGACGCCACTTGAACACCACAGTTTCTCCCGTGGAAAAAACCCGCCTGCTGAGCAACACAACCACCCGATGGAAGCAACCTCTCTCTAACGAACGACAATTCTTACACGGTTTTTCTATCGTGCCATCTAGTGGTTCATCGTCCATACAGTGTTAAACTGCCCTATCTGACATCTTCATAAGAATAAGCTTTTCTGCTTGAATTTGAGCGTTTTCCTACCATAGTGACCACGGGTGACGTGGTTCTCATCGTTTGGTACATCGAGATCTGGGTTATACTATTTCCCGAGAGGAAGGCTGAGAAACGGCTTACCACATCCACAAGGAAGCGACAGCACCGACGCAGCGAAAGAATTATGAGCCCAACTACCCGATTCTCGTGTGTGAGCCGACATGAGGATTCCTGTTCCTGTAACGCAGAGCCTGAGTATACTGACGGAAAAAATAACAATTCAAGGAAAACTACTTCGTTCAGCCCCTGTACTAACGTTTGTACAGTACAAGTCTTCTAAAATCTCCCTATCTTAACCGCAAAGCGATACAACATTGCCCGAACTCGGCAGTCTATGAGCCCCGTAGCAAAGCACGACACCTTATCAGCCATGAGAACACGCACGTAATTCCGAGCTCCAATAGCGTCTAAATTTGCTTGCAGTTAAAGAGATTCACTAGATCATGTGCTCTTGCTTGAAATCTGCGAGCGCTGACGGATTCCGCCGATTCGACAGAATTCGGCGGAGTATATGTTGCCACCGTATTTCTTATGTACCTGACTCTCAACATTAGCCTCGTCGGACGCACCGCACCTCTAGAGATGTGCTGCCTTAGTCTTGCAAGTTTATTCCCAGCAGGGGTACCGAAAGCCGGCTTCATACTTGGCATAATCATGAATGCATAGTCTGTAGTGTAACCGAGTCGTGTCAAAAGCAGCGCGCCGCGCCTGTTACCCCACTGAATACCCGCAGACGTAAGCAACTCTTATTACAAGTAGCAGAAACCACGCGTTTCTATTTCTCGCGCGTTTTCTGGCCGTGCTCGTAACTGCTCCACGAGGCGCTCTGATTCGATCTAAGGTAATGTGACAACAGCCGTCGCCTCTGTACAGCACGGGGACCGGTTAGGACCGTGACACAGAGGACAGGACGAGAACAGTACGGGACAGGTGACCCAGTGCGCCTAGAAGGTTGATAATGTGCTTTTACCTGGACCGGCCAGCAGAGACAGCAGGACGCAGAAGCGAAAGAGGGGCACAGGTCATTGAGGCCAAATGTTGTTTCAAGTGACACTGCGAAAACGCAAGGTCGAGGGGACAGAGTTCAAGAGGCAGCAAGGTACAAGAGTTACACGGTGCGTAATGTTGCGACGCGTGAATCGAAACTGCACACACAACTAGGAGACCAATAGCCCAGGTCCAGGTAGCGTTGTGTATTCCCATGGACACCTGGCCCAGCGAGTAGGGACAGAGGTGAACAGTCGAGAGTGTGTGTTAGACCTGGACACAGAAGACCAAGACAGCAAGCCGTAGGACGAAAGAAGACACAACAGTGCTTTAGGGTTCCGGGGGAGATGTTGATTTTAGACTGTCAGAAGCTTACAGAAACATTAAGAGCGAGGTACAGTGACGGAAAGGGCACACCAGCGTAGTGTAGCCTGCGGCTAATTTGAGTCAACACGGGATGTGAGATCCTCTACCCGAGGCTGACACAGAGACAGTCCACGCGAGCACTGGTAAATGGGTATTATGACCAGCATCTATCAGCTCCTTTCCGACTTCATCGTACAGGTATGGGGACAAGGGCATGGCCAGGGACTACATTAGTTCGAGTGAGTGTAGGCGGAGTTATATCTGCTGTAGATTCACAGCGATAGGACAAGCGAAACGGAGAACCTCACGCATGCGTAGGAACTCAGTTACTCAAGGCCCCTGTTTGCGAGGTCACAGGAGGCGATCAGAGGACAGTCCAGAGCTTGGCCTAGGTCAGAGTGTTAGAGGTGATCAAGACCTGCAGATGCACCGTTCAAGCGCGACAACACGAAAGTGACCAAGACAGAAGCGACATACAACAGTCGATCAGAAAGTGCCCGCTTAAGAGACTGATCCCTGGTGCAGGCTGCACGCGCGCCACAGCGGCAGTGGACTTCATGCAAGCTGAGTCCGTAGTTACTACCCTTCGTGACCCGAACAGGCCGAATGACAGGTCATGCACAGAAGGTAACCCGCTGAACCCCACTCGTGATAGGATTGGGCTGGTAAACACTACAAACATGATAGAAGAGAATTGACGCACAAAGTGAGAAACGAGGAAGATTAAAGTACCCAGTAAGCGCGGAGTCAGAGAACTACGCAAGAGTATGAAGATTAAGATCGCCCTGAGCCCTGATGTACAAGCACCGCCCGATCGGCTGAACTAGACCGAATTGGATGGTTAGTTAGAAGAGTCCTCGGATACGAGGCCCCCCAAGGAGAAGTCGGGCACAAAGCAGAGAGGCACCTGGCAGGAAGCGAGCAAGAAAGAACGAATCAAACGTTGAGAAACTATCTAGAGAAGTAAAAGTAACGTAAACAAGGAGTTTCCGTGAGATGTGAGAAACCTGCGGAGAAAGAAGGAAGGTCATATACACCATGAGCAGGGTACTCGGACAGGAGAGGTCCCGCGTCCAGGGGCGTGACATCAGAGGCCACGAAGAGAGACCTCCATGCAGACCGAACACTAGGGTATTGCAACCCGGAGCGCGGAAAGATGAGACGAGCCGAGTGCACCGAACGCATCGCGGCGGAAGACGAGAGGGAGCAGAGAAGATTGTGACGCGAGAAGCCGAAGAATCACCGAAAGCGATTTAGAGGAGAGAGGAGGAAATTTCGAAAGAAGAGCACGAGAGAGAAGAGGAGGGAGGAGCAGGCGAGACTAGGAACCCGGATGAAGAGAGAGAAGAAAAGAGAAGAGAAGAGAAAGAGAAAGAGAACGGAACAGAAGGGTCGAGGCTTCAGGAAGAGGCCAAGTCGAAAGTGATGGAGAGAGACGAGGCAAGAGAGAGATGTCCGGAACAGAGTCAGGGAAGAGGAAGCCACAGCACGGAAGGTAAAGCCCACTACAGGGACAGCGACGCGCGCGAGCGCGCCCGAGCGGCCCTTCTCCATCCCGAACCCACCGGGGAGGTGTCCCCCGCTCTCACACATTCTCCGCGCCCACGTTTGTCCGCCCCCGCTTTTTTTAGACCCCATTCCTGGGACGGGACTCCGCGTGCGCACCCCCCCCAAAGCCATGATGAGCAGAGACAGACCAGCGGAAAGGAAGAGGACGACAGCAGCAAAAGGGCGCTCAGGCCCGCCACAGCCCTGAGGCCAGGAGGGGACTAGCGCAGCCAGTCCTTCAGAGAGCCTGATCCGAGCGTCCGACGGTACGCTACAGGCATAGTGGAGCGGGAGAGAGAGGAGAGAGGAAAGAGAGAGAGAAGAGGAGAGGGGAGGAGAGAAAGAGTGTGAGTTTGTGTGTGTGTGATAGCGAAAAAAAAAACGACAAACGACAGACCGTCAGTCCAGGCCCGTCGCCGACACTCAACCATGACGACCCCCGCGCGCCCGGGTGGCCGCCCCCAGGCCCGGGCGGCGCACACGTAGAGAGAGAAATGGTATTAACCGCGCCGAACCGACGCTTACCCAACTCGCCCTTCGCCTCAGGGAATGGGCGGGAGAGGGAATACAATGGTCTGCAGCCCGAGAACCCTGACGGGAGGGAGCGCCCGCGAGAGGACGACTAGTATTCCTCCGCGGATAAAAAGAGAGAGCAATCAGCCCGAGCAAGAACCACACACTCGTACGCCGAAGACTTGTCAGCCCAAAAAAAGACGAAACGAGACGAGAAGAGGAAATACACAGGAACAACTCTTAACAGGTGAGATGATCACTCGGCGTCAGTGCGTTCGATGAAGAAGACGCAAGCTAGCGTAGCGAGAGAGAACTTAATTGTGAATTGCAGAAACAGTTGAGAGAGAATCATCGGAACACTGACGAACGGCGACCTTGCGAGACCAACCGAGACGTAAGAAGCCAGTCCCGAAGAGAGGAGAGAAGAGAAGAGAGAGAGAGGGAAGCGACGACGCGAGACAGTAGTGAAGTGAAAGAGAGAGAGGTTAAACACGACGAGTATTTGCCAGACAAAGATCGAGAGAGAGGAGAGAGGCATCAACGAGCGCGTCTCAAACGACAGGCGGGCTGAAAGAGGAAGTGAGTATTGGTCGCAGAGCTACGCACATGACCGCGTGACTTATGACGAGCCCCTCAAGCGCAGACCCCATCTCCCCCCCCCGGGGCTTCCCCGACTCCCCCACAGCGCCGCGATTGTCCCCGTGTCGCGTCGGCGCGGCTTTCGGCTGACCTTCCTAGATTGATCGAGCTGCCCGGCTAATATAGCTACGGACGCCGAGAATGGTAGGACGCCTCGCCCCCGACGGCCGAGAGGGGTATGATGCATCACAGAGAGAGCGATGCGAGACGAGACTGGAGAATGTGACGAAGCGAGGACGGAAAGACCAACGGCAGGCCGTGCGAAGAGAGCCCGGAGAAGACCCGGAGCGAACGAGAGAGAGAGAAGAGAGCACAAAGAGAGGACGCAAGCGCCGAAGACCGGAGCCCGCGACGAACAGAGAGAGAGAAAGGAAGAAGAGAGAAGCCGAACGCTCCATGCGAGAAACTGATGCGAATCCTCAGATAGCACAGTACAAAGACATTATCCCGCCAGATTCTGAGTTAAAATGTACTTTAACTGTCCGAGGAAAAGGGATAACAACCTAGACCAGAACTTGAATTCCTTGCTTCTCCGGGTCGTCTGAATCCAACTATGTTTCAGTAAGCGCACAGAATCTGTACGCTGCACAATGACATAGACGCCCTTTAAGCTGCAACCACCGAGCGTAGATTAGCACGCACGTGTGGCGCGGACCAGTCGGGCCGGTTTCCTGCGATCGGTGCGAGAACAGATAGTCGGATCTCGCTGACGAAGAAGACCCCCTATTGCCCCTCTCGTCTATTCCGCACTTTTGGCGTCCGATGTGTGCGGAGGCTGGCCTGAGTCCTGCTGGATGTAGAGGCGTGGCAGCCCACACCAGGAGCCTCCGAGACGGAGTGGCGCTGAGGCCCTGCGGCCACGGCATGGATACCAATGGCTCGACCCCTCGAGTGTAACCCGCGCGGGCCGTTCGACACACCTTCTACCGTCTGCTCGAGCGATACGGATCTCGTCTGGGGAATGCACTCCAACGTGCCCAAAGCCGTAAACGGCAGTGACAAGAAAGCCTACCAAACGCGCCGATTTCTAGACCACACTTATCAGAACAGGTTACACGCCGAACAAGAGCTATTGAAGCCATAGAGTTACTTTATCGAAGAGAACTGATGTGAACAAACGTCTGTGGAGCCACACCAGACGGGAGCATGGAAGAGGCTGGTTCAGGTTCTCGTATGTTCAGGTGGAAGGAGTCAATGGAACTACGGGACATTCTCGATCGTCATTGGGTTCGTTGGGAATCGGATGCAGAAACACACTTCGTTCATCTTCTTGCTCATGGCTGTGGTCCTCCATTTGCTCTCACAAACATATCAGTCTTAGTCATACTCCAGCGCACGTCAACACTGGAGGAGAAGTGTCTTGCCAAAGGGCACAACAGTTTGCACTAAAGTCACAGCTGTCCCTCCGTGGTCTCCTGGTTTTCCCTGCAGTCTGTGATCTCCTGGTTTTCCCTGCAGTCTGTGGTCTCCTGGTTTCCCCTGCAGTCTGTGATCTCCTGGTTTCCCCTGCAGTCTGTGGTCTCCTGGTTTTCCCTGCAGTCCTGTGATCTCCTGGTTTTCCCTGCAGTCTGTGATCTCCTGGTTTTCCCTGCAGTCCTGTGGTCTCCTGGTTTTCCCTGCAGTCTGTGATCTCCTGGTTTTCCCTGCAGTCTGTGGTCTCCTGGTTTTTCCCTGCAGTCTGTGTGATCTCCTGGTTTTCCCTGCATGTCTGTGGTCTCCTGGTTTTCCCTGCAGTCTGTGATCTCCTGGTTTTCCCTGCAGTTCTGTGATCTCCTGTTTCCCTGCAGTCTGTGTTCTCCGTGTTTTCCCTGCAAGTCTGTGGGTCTCTGGTTTTCCCTGCAGTCTAGTGGTCTCCTGTTTTCCCTGCAGTCTGTGGTCTCCCCTGGTTTTCCCTGCAGTCCGTGATCTCCTGGTTTTGCCCTGCAGTTCCGTGGTCTCCCTGGTGTTTCCCTGCACGTCCCGTGACTCCTGGTTTTCCCTGCAGTCTGTGATCTCCTGGTTTTTCCTACAGTCGTGGTCTCTCTGGTTTTCCCTGCATCCGTGATCTCCTGGTTTTCC